>JAJHUR010116541.1:1121-15558 GCA_027495735.1 Lutjanus campechanus | reverse complement strand
ATTCCAATGGCCCACCAGAGGGCTTCATGGTTTTAATGTAAACATATGTTGTATTTGGGCATTTGCTCGTTGGCTGTTTACTCACAATCTTGGAATAGTATATATGACAAAATAATCGTAAAGGCCCACTTTTCCAAAGCTTTCAACCACTTCTCATGGTCTTCACCAGTAAATGGAGATGGTGCCATGAGTTCTGGTATTCAAATAATTATTTTGAGATTCTGTGGCCACTGTTTTATTTACATTCAGACCACAGATTGGGCCTTAAATTCAGGTAAAGAGCTTCTGTATTTTATAGTTTATTCAAGTCTGTTAAATAATGAATTCATTCCTCTGTGTCTTGAGAGAGAGGGTGATCCCTGAGAAGAATTAAATCAAAAATACAACAGCATAAAGAAACAAGGTCTACACATAGCAATACAGTTACAGGTAATAACACATATCCTGAAATTCTGAGGTGATTAACTGAAGCACTAACTTAATTTCAAGAGCACCTTGAGGAAATGGTCTGACAACTTGTGATTAGAAGATAACAAAAACAAAAAACATGTTAAAACACTGAATTTAATCACTTTGAGATCACAAGAAACAATGTGTTGTTTTGAGTCATTTGGATTAGGCAATCCTGCTGGCAATATAAAACAGAAATTTCACCAAACCACTACAAAAACTCTGCAAGTTTTTGTCCTGCAAGCATAAGAAACATCCTCCCTAACCTTTAACAGTCTACTTTCAAATGTACATAGTGAAAAAGTGAATTTATTTTGCAGAACTGGGCAATAAAAAGAACAAAATGCATATTTCGTTCTTTGAGTCAGAAAGCAGCTCTTATGGCCCAACCACTGCCAAATAGACCCATTCATATAATAACAGAATGGTAAGTTGCCAGTCATTATTGGGTTATTACAAGGCAAGAAAAAGAGTGAAAATGCCCAGTTTCACTCTTATAAACAAGAAGTGGGAGAGGACTTACAGTGTGAAGGGACACTATGAACAGTACGTTGACACCTGCTTGATCAATATTCTTGGACACTGACTTTGAAAAAACAGTGTCCCTTCAAAGTTCTAACACTTTTGTTAAATCACAAACCTCCACCCTTCCTGCACCATCACAGACTGCCCCCCCACCCCCCAGATTATATAACTCAGCCTTTCATGCCAGTGACTCCCCTCTTTTCCCTCCAAACCATTCCAGACAGAACAAAGAGAGAACCAATGTGACTTTAATATGAGTTTAACATTACACAAGACTTTATTTGGTTGATATGGCTTGTGATGGTTCACATATTGATTTATATTTTGTTATGTTAAATGACTGGATCCTGGATCCTGTGTTTAAAAGTGCACCACATCAGATGTTCTGTGAGCCATCACCACAAACAATGTGGTGTTTTCAACTTTATTAATTTGTGAAATGATATAGGTATAAAAATAAATGTGTAGCCACATGTAAAATTAGAGGAATTCCCCGCATCATTTGATCAAGATGGCATATTATTTCATTAATGGCATAATGTGCTACCTTTTCCTGTATAGACTCATGTAAACATAATTTCATTCAATATGACCACTAGAAGTGTGTGGTGGTGTCTGTATCTGCAGAGACTCTGTCCTCTGCCTGTATTTCCTTATTTTCTTCTCATTTTACTGTGCTTGAGACACTTTACCAACCCATAGCATTGGTATTTGATGTCCTGGGAATTTGGGAGTCTCAATAATCAGCTGTCTTTCTGATGTGTTTATGAACAGCTTGGACAAATCCAACTGACTCTACCTTTAAGATAAACAATGTCAAAAATATTCTTTAAAACAAAGACATTCCTGAGAGTTAGAAAAGAAGATTGATACCACTTTCATGTCTGTATGATAAATATGAAGATACCCCCACTAATTGGCTAACTTAGTTTAGCACAAAGACGGGAAACTTTGGGAAACAGCTAGCCTGGTTCTGTTCAAAGGTAATTCACCCACCTGCACCTCTAAAGGTCTTTAATTGCCATTTTGTCTCTTTTTATGATCCACATACAAAAAAACATGTAAAAACAATCAATTGTCATTAAATAAGAGGTTATGTACCGGAGTATTTCCTGGTCAGGAGCAGTTGCCCGGCAACCAGTGGAAACTGCAGGAAGATACTGGTCCCGACCAAGAAATGCAATCTTTTTTCCTTTTATAATTGGTTTGTCACGTTTTGTCATTGATAAAGTTTTGAGTCGCAACACCGAAACCTCAACCCACACTGCCTGCTAAATCATCCCATCCTATTTCTGAAAGTCTGTCACTGTTGCAAATGTGGCTCTGCACAATCTTGTCTGATGTCTCCTACCAGGATGGATTGAACAGGTGCCTGAAAAACTTTCCCCAGCCAATTTATTCTCCCAGACATCTGCTCGTTGGTGTAGCAGTGCCAGTTTCTTCCAAGACACTTCGCACATGAACAGAGCAGCTTGAATTTAGCCCGACAGCGTTCAAAAATCCAGGTCATGGAGGACACAGCAAAGAGTTGTTCTGAAGTAATGAACTACATAAACTGTGTGAGATTAATCCTTTAAACTCCTGATTTGCTCCATAAACAAATTCAATTAGAGCTCTGATGACAGCTTGTTTACTTACTCCGATAAATGCCTTGATTTTGACTCCAACATTACATCATATGGACGTTTTCTGGACAGACTGCATTTTGTTGTATTTGCCATTAAGAGGTTATATGTTTTGTATATTTAGATCAGAATTTGTTCTTAATTGTCAATTAGCAGCAAAAATCTGTGGTTATTGGCTTTGCCTGCCCATATGCACACGTCCTCATTTAGATTAGTGGAGAGTCTCTCAGTACGACCAGCATGCAGTGTCAGCTCAGGAGACTCCTCTAACAAAGTTACAATATGTAGACGTATGAGCAGAGTGTAGTAGGAGGGTGCAGCAGTCCCCTCGGTGTGGAGACACTCTGATAAATATTGATGATGGAAGGCAGGCCTGTTGACATAGCAAGTGGCTGTGACACAGTTACAGCTGGCAGTGAGCTGGGGAGAGCTGCACTCTTGGCACTCATCATTCTCACTGAATGCAGGGAGTGCTGAGTTGTGCAACAATCCCCTCTATTAGATCACAGTAATACATAATGAAATCAATCTCTATTTGTGCCTGCATTGTAGGCATTTTCAGTACATGTAATGCATTTGTAAATGTATGTCTGCATGAGATGCAGCCTTTTTAATGTTTTTTTTATGTTTAAATGCTGGTGAATCTGATTTTTCTACTTTAATCAACAGAGGAAAAAAAGTCAGGAATTAGTTTCGTTTTGGAATTAAATGATTGTTTTTCTGTTTGAACAATTTTAATCCAGTTAATCCAGTTTGAAATTTAATACAAAATGCTTTATCTGAAGTGGAGTTGTAGTGCAATACCTAGAAAAGATGGAGGTTTGGAGAAGTAGCAAAACATACTTTAAACGCTTAAAAAAGGCCCATCTAAAAAAACTGATATCATTTAAAGTGTATGCTATATTTTCACTGCTTTTCCTCACTGCCAGATAGTCTTTTCCAATGGGAAACCAATGTTATACAGTATAAGTCAAATATCGCTCTCTATAAACCAACCTAACTCCATGGCTGAAATCAGTAACTTCACCCTACAGAACACAGGAGTTGCTGGTCTAACGCTGCCTTGGTTTGTTCCTTTGTTACTGTGTTATTGAGTGATAGTAACCTTTCAAAACGCAGAGGTCACACAATGACACAAATTGCGACTGAGGCAGTGGTAAAGCAGCAACTCCTGTGTTCTGCAAGGTAAAATCACTGATTTCGCCCATGGAGTTTGGCTGGTTTGGAAAATGTGATATTTACTGTAGCTTATATGTTTTCAAGTTGGAAAAGGCTGTCTGACCCTTTCCATAGCAGTACATTGCTTAGCTTCCAACACAAATTCTTCTGCTGCTTCTACAAATTGGGGGCATGCCAACCACCATCTACTGTAGGTAATACACTGACTCATGATAAGTACCTGAATACAGTACAACCCCACTTCAAATAATCCGAATTATCCCATCAAACAGAGCCTATAATACTCACAATAATCAGATTGAACTGTCAGTTCATCCCCCTTCACTGATGCGCTGAACAAATCAGAGATGTGGGCAACAATTCAGAGGCCTGGAACCAGGTTGATACAAACCTGAACTGGACATGCAGACAAATTGTGTTCCAACTTTTTTTTTATTCATTCAACTTTTATTTGGCGCTGACATTAAAGTCTTTTGCACATGAACCCTGTATATAGAAGCCAGTAAAAGCAGAAATATTACATTTACAAACAGAAATACAAAGATTAAAAGGATGAAAAGGTAAACGGATCCAAAAGGCATCCAACCAGCAATAAATCATTTAAAAAACAAGAATGAGAAACCCCAAAAGAACTACTGTACAATCACTCTTGCATGGCAGATGAGTTCTGAAAAAAATATGTTAAATAAAACATTGAAAAGAGAAAAACAAAGCATCAAACCATGTTGACTGTTGCAGAAATGAGCACAGTTGGACAATGGCAGTTAACTCAATGTTTTCCTTCAAATGGCTGAGTTCAGCTGTAAGAGGAGAAAACACACATTCACTGCATTAACAGCTTGTAATAGTCTTCAACGGTACAATCACGCTCAATTACCAACCACACTTACCTTCTAAATGTCATCCTGTGACACTCAATCAACCCCTGTTAGTGACAAACTCACATCTTGCTCTGAAACTCTGAATTAAAGAGTTAATCCTGCTGCAACACCTGCAGTTTATTTTGAGCGCATACTTCACTGTGCACCAGAGGAGCTTTCCACACAGCAGAAACCCAGTCAAGTAAGGCTTACTGTGTCAGTAGCTTATATCATCTATTTCCATAATGTTGAGTTCCACAAACTTTAGCTAAGTTACCATGGAAACCAATCCTTCCAGACTTCTCTGGTTCAGTTCTCAGAATAAACTGCAAGTCAAGCTTATCTGTTATCACACAGTTCCCAGTGACATTTCTGACACATTACTTTATTTGCAAGTATTTTTCTTTGGAAAAATATGTTTTGGACCAAACAATGCTATCAAGATCACATTTTATTCCAGTGTATGTTGGTCAGGAGTACAATACAATTACAGCAAGGTCCCTTTTACACTGGACAAAAAAACTCACAAACACCCACTTACGTCTGGCTTTTGTCTTCTGTGGGAAAGAATATAATCGGCATTCATCCCCGGATCAAATGAGTGGTGCAGTATTTATCAGCTCCAGCAACCTGCAGTGATGGAAACATGACACCCTGGTGGACACACTAATTGACCCCTTTTGCAGTGCAATGCTTGAATGCTTGTCCCCCCATCTGTAACTTCTGTGACTCTTTTGTCCCCATACTCATGTGCTGGCTTGGCTAGAGTCTCTTTGACTTGTCGTGACAGTCCAGCTCATCAGGGATTTGTATCTCCGTTACACTCCCATTATATCCATCCAGTACTGCTTATAAGTGTGTCTTTCAACTAATGACATGGGTGTTTTAAGTCAAGCGGCTGTAAAATGAGGCATAAACACATTTAATTTCATTTAAGGTCTTCACAATTAAAAAAAACCCTGTTATTTTGTTATTTAAACACTTTTATTATGAAGCAGCAAAATCTGAATATGTTGGATTTTCTTGTTGGGCCTATGCTTTCTCAAATCTGAGGAGGAGGGGCAGGATGAAACAACTTGCTTCAACCATAGACTGTAAATGAAATAAGATTTCAACCTATTTAATATACTGTTTATAGCTCTAACTCGCTTTTTGGACTGCCATACTTATTTTTGAACGTGCAATATATTGTTCCATTAAATGCTACAAAATGTATTTCAAGTAATCCCAATCTACAAAAAAACAGCTCAAACTCCAATTCCCATGCCTGTCATGTGCACAAACATGGGCTTCTTTCTCGCAAACAGTTAAGCACATAATAGCATTTAATGGGAAGTTCTGAGCTGAGAAAATGATAAGGTAATCATGTTATCCACAAAGCTGATAATACTGTGCACTGCAGATACACTGCTCATATTTAGTCACATGTATCACGTGTATCTGCAAAGTGGCACAAATGACACTTTCTAGAGTTTAGTACAGTTGTATTAATTAAATTATAACATAATTGTTATTAAATTAAAATATGTTTGCTGATAAGGAAAGAATAATGTCATGCGTTCCTACAGGACGGCGGATTCCTGCGGTTCCTTGTGTGATCCAGCTCAGCAGCAGCGACCCCGCAGATGCAGCCTCATCCACTCAAGGGAACAGCTTGTTTACAAAAGCACTGCCTCTCTGTGCCTTTGGTGTTGTTACGCTGAGATTCGATTTTTTATTGTTCAAAGAGGTCTGTTATTGCCATCAGGGTTTATATCTCATCACAGAAAGACATCAAAGGGAGATGAAGCATTCTTGTGATTCTTTAGAGGCTGCCTTCTGGAGGAAACCAGCTCCATCTCTTGGGTAAGAGGGACTCCTGAAGTTCCCCCTTCTTCTTTAGGCCAGTTTTTTTTTTTCATTGCCTGTTTGGGACTGCTTTCATTTGATTTCTTTTGTGCTGTAATACTGCGTGCAAGAGAGAAAACAAGTTGTTTGAAAATTGAACTGAAAAGTAGCCGCAGTATTTCAGCATGATGTAGCAGCTGCCTATTATGTCGTCTAAAATCACTCAGTTTTTGATTGTGACGTAGAAACTGTTCTCACTGCGCAGTGCACAGAGGGAATGAGAGAGCTGCTCATGGATGGAAAACAAACGAAACACCAGTGAGGATGAAGGTGTTATGCAACAAAAAGAGAAGCTGACGGTTAAAAAGAAAAGAAAAGAAATCGGCTTTCAACATACAGTTAATCCTATAGATAAAGAGAAAGGCCAAAGTCATGGCAATGTCTGTCCACCACTTTGGTCCAGACTAAAATTTCTCCTCAACTACTAAAAGATTTGTCATAAAATTTTGTGCAGACAGTCCTGTACCTGTACTACTAGATGGATTGTGATGGAATTTGGTTCAGACATTCATGGTGTCCAGGGGATGAAACTGTCATTTTTTATAACGATCTGGTTTATGACTAAATACATTCTAAACTAAATACATTCCCATCAGCTTCAGCTGTATACTGTGGCTACTGTTAATCAGCAAATGTTAACTATGATAGTGAACCTAGTGAACATCGTACCTGCTAAACATCAGCATGTTGTCACTGTGAGCATTTTACCATGCTGATGGTAGCATTCACCTGCATTCATTTTTTTTTTTTTTTACAATGTAGGATTTCCCAAGCTCTCCTGCCTTCAGGCTTTTCTGAAACCAGGTTTGTCTCTTTGCTGTGACAAACAGCCACATACCAAGAATCAAGACTGCCATTCCTTCCATATCCTCCATTTTTCCTGTGTTTCTGTCATATTGACGAAAATGTCACAGAGGTTTCATGTGGCGTTGCTATATGACGTGAGAGATGAGCCATACTATGCAGTACAAATGAGGCTTTACGGAGCTGCTAGTAGACTTGCAAATGGGTGAAATAACATCTTGTTTGGATTGCAGGTTTAAGTCGTCTCATCTAATGGACAGATGAATGAAACAGCACATTCATTGTCGGTGTCTAATTAACACAGCTGCCTCTGGGGACTGTTAGAGAGGCTTTAGGCTTTAGTCTCCTTATCACTATAGAAATTGGTATTTGGGCTTCCTAAGACTGAGACCGATTCCTTGGAGTGTAGTGTCAGCAGGGTGTTTTCTTTTTGTTTGTTTTTTACCTCTTTGCAGCTCGTGTGGCTGATTGAACCTTCTTCAGTCGTGCCCACATAAGCTCCACCTTGTCCTTCTCCATTTTCCTTGTGTACATCAAAATCGGTGCTGACTTATTCGCTTGTTATGGGGTAAACACCTTGGGAAAGCATTATGCAAACATACCACAGACTGGAAGATCAATAGACAAGTGTGAACAGAGAACAGAGGGCTTAGGAAAGAGAACAGCAATCAAAGTCTGGTTTGGACACAGACAAGTGAAGTCAGTGTGACACCAGACTGAATTACATGAGTTACAATACCAGCGATAACCCCAATTTTTGACCGTCTTTGTTAGTTCCACCAGTATCTACGTACAACTCTCATTTTCAAATGTGTGGTGGTAAATTAAATGATTTATCTTTTGTACAAACTCATTCAAACATGACCTCATTCTTGACTCAATGAATGTTGTCTGTGTCTTGCTACAGTCTATAGAAATCAAGCCCTGAAAATAGACACGCATTTGCTCTAATGAGGACAGCATCCATTTGGGCGTGTTGTATAAAGGTTACCCAGATCAGATGCTCCGTGTGGTTCTGTGTTTTGCTTTCAGAAAGCAACACGCAGACAGAGACAGGAAGTCAATGATTACGTTGGTAGTGTATAATCACACTTGGGCTTAAACTATTTGTCTGCACAGAGCTGCTGGCAATATCACAGCTCTAGACATTTAAAGTCGACACCATTCCTTGTGGGGATGAGCTTTTGCTTTCTCCAGCATTAACAAATTGCAGGGGGTGAGACATCAGATTAGAGATGCCCTCAGGCAGCCAAAACACACATTAATCCTGTAATGACCCGCTATGCTGAAGTGAACACCATTATTTTTCAGATGACATGAAGCAAAAGTTGGCAAAGTGTCTGCCTACTCAATCAACTAATCAAAATCCAAACTCTCACCTCGCAGTATCACAACTTCGGATATGGAGATATGAAGATTTTACTTTAAATTCCCACCAAAACTCAAACACTTAGTTGGAAATACAATATTTCACACCAATTAAACACCCCTTTTCACTCTCAACTTCACAGCAGTGCTGACAGACATATATGAGGAACTAGATGAGACAAATCAGCAAATTCACTTATGGGCTGCATTTAAAAATCAAAGATGCTGCATGCAACATTCACTGCCACGGGAGGTTGCCGTTCAGGACAGCATTGACCATAAAACTCACATCAAATTAGAAGAGTGCACTCAGTACAGTGCAGATCCCTGTGAGGCAACAGATGGGGAAGCACCTACTGCAATGCCAACAGAACTCAGTCGTGACCAGTGGAGATTTCCAAAGTTCCGTCAACATTAACAGGACCACCACATACGTTTTCCCGAGCTGAAACAACATTTCAAACTGAAGCAGTCGCTGATCACTTGACTTCATATAAACAGAGCAGTCAAAGTTGTATGTCTCCACCAACCAGTGAACTTAGGGTTGACATCCATGTCTGTCCACACTCATATAATGTATGTCGAGAGGACTCTGAAGGAATGTAATATGAACTTATCACTATTTATGTATTTTTTGGCAAAATGAAAGTTATCGTACAGGCTTTTCACACTGAATTTAGCCCCAAGCTTAGAGAGCTGTTAGCCTAGGCTAAAAGAGCTTTCACATTGGCACAATCCTGGAACATTCCAAAGTGAGCTAACCCTGACTTTAGCCTAGGGCCAGCTGGCCCTGCCCTGGAGCAATGTTAGCCCCAAGTTTGTGGGATCATTCACAAACAGGGCCAACGATACCCCTAAGACTAGCCCTGGACTAAGACCTGGACACTGCAGTGTGAAAAGCCATTTACATATGTATGATTCCAGTGAATAATTGCCTTACAGTTTTTTATCAAATATGGATCAAAATGGATTCTCTTTCTGCATTGCCTGTTTCTTGCCTAAAATATTTTTAGATACTTATTTAGGTGTACTGTTTAGCTCTAATATGATAAATTTATGCACCAGGCCACTGTGAGGACAAGGAGCAAGCTGCCAGGAAGAGTGCCCGACTTTGAAGCCAATTTGACACAATGGCCAAACCATGTTATGACAACCTCATGTGATGCACTGTGACTAACATTTGGAAAGTCTAGAAGAGCTGCACGATTAAATCCCTTTATCTCCATTCAAGTTAGCGGTGGGTTCTACTGCACTTGCTCTATGGGAAGCACAACACTGAATCATATACTGTATGGAAGATCATATGTGGAAGGTGGCTTCATGCACCACTGAACAGCTCTCATATGAATGAACAGAGGCCTGTCTCCTATGCTGTATCCAGTTCAGCTTAATATATCCACGACAGAGAGGGATTCATGCACAACATGAGTGCACATCATAGCCTGGCTATCAAAACACAGAGAAGCTTGGAGCGTGACTTTAATCCCTGCTCAGGACACCATTACTCCATGTATCTTTACATAGCAAATATTTGTTTTCTGATATCTATTGAGGCTGAGGCAAAAATTAAATTACAAAATTCAATTACTTACTGTCAGAAAAATTATTTATCAACGTAGTAGCAAATGACCACAGAGTCTCAGAATCTCAGTTTAAGTAGTTTTACTTGCAGCAAGGAGTCATACAAAGTACCGTGCGGTACAATGTAAGACTAAAGCATGTAAGATTTAACTCTCTTTATGCTTAAGACCATGCCCTAGTCGTGCACCAATTCCTCTATTCCGTATGCGCATGCATGCACAGCCTAGTGACTGTGTAGGTGTTTCCCCTTTCTGGTATCCAGAGGTTGGTTTCATGACGGCTTGGTTTCCTGTGCAGTCTCTTTCAGTCAGGTCACTAGGTCAACTTCGGCATGAGAGCAACAGTTTAACATGAAATTTTCTATCACTTACCCAGCAAGTAATCAACAACTTATCAACAACACAATAGTTTAATAAACAATATTATTACAGATTTTTGCTGAAGGAAACAAAACCTCCTCCTTTTCCTCCTTCCTCCACCATACCCTCCACCTGTGATGGATAAGGCACAGGATGAATGAAATTACATACTCCATATGGATGGACACTAGCCTGGAATCAGACAAATCTGCGAGCTCATATTTCATTTGCTCTGGCAGATACGTCTGGCTACCCTCCCATTCAGACAGATTTCTACTCGTCCTGGCTCTTGACGGTCCAATAACAACCATTTATTTAATATAGGCCATATTTTATACAATAACTGATAGAGGAACATCACCAGTCTATATTTGGAAAGTCACATACAAAGTGGCTGCTCCTGGCCATTCGGTTGCCCTAAGCAAAATTGACTGAAGCTCCCCCAGTCAGAAATCTGTAACAGATATTGTGTTAGGTGCCTATCCAAATTTTGAGTGTTTAGAGCATATAAAGGCTTAAAACATTATGATGTAAGTATATGATGGCCATTCCCTTGCTCAAGTGGTTGCAGAAATCTTTGTGTTACCATTTATGACACAGATTTGGTGCAAAATGTAACCATTTTTGACTAGTCAAGAGTTAATTTTTTTTTAAGTCCATCTCCAGTCATATTTTATGCTCTGCAAGAAGCAATACATTGTGTTTGAGGTTTTTCAAATTCAAATGCCTTGTTAAAATGGCTTTAAAATAGCTCTAAACTTTGCCTTCATTTAGTATTCAGGGATTTATGAATATGCAAATAGTCTCCGCCCTCTCCACTCCCCAACCCCCACCCCTACCCTGCTGCACATGGCTTCTTCTCTGTTTTGCTGGCTAATCACGGTAGCTAGCTACATTTGGCTTCTCCTGTGGTTTGGGCATTGCCGCTAATTATATGCATAGCGCCACCCCCTCGATTAACAAGATTGGTTCCTTAGATTTATGACATGACTGAATCTGTTTTTGTCTGAATCTTGTTCACTGCAGTTTCAAAGCACGAAATGCTCAGACATGGCGTTTACTGTTTATTTCACTTGTAACACATGAAAAACACCACATGGGCATGTTACCAGTTTAAAAAACTGATTTTCACTGGTGGGGATCTTTAAAAAGAAGGGTCAAAAATCCCTGGATAATACCACATTAAGACACCAAAACCTTGAGGAACACAATAGAAAAATTCATGCTGTGATTTGGTATGAAAAGCTTTTAACATATGGAGATTTCTGTTTAAACCAAAATTTAGCTGATCTGGAGCACTATTTTGCCCCCTTCACAACAAGCTTACATGGCATGTTTTGTTGTTTTGATGACCCATTTGGCACTTAGTGCCCTACGCACAGTGCATGATGTGTGTATGTAGCAGTGGGGCAGCACATATCACTCATTCAACTAAGGCAAACTTAGCAGTGCTGATCAAATATGAATCAAATATGAATCAAGACAGTTTGCTTATTTCCTGCAAATGTTTTCACAAACACAGTGAGGTGTTTAGCTGTAATTTGTGAAAACAGGAGTTGCATCTGTTTCTAAAAGATCTACCATTTATCCACAACTCAATTATAACTGGCCCACTTTTTGAATGAGGCAACATTTTCTAGATGGTGGATATTTTCCCAGTGCATCCATGAAGCTCTTCAGGCTGCCCTGATGTGTGCTTGCAATTGTAAATACAAAAATGTATGAGCATCTGGCTCCACACAAAAACACAAACAAAATGGTTTTAATTATCCTGGTTCATTGCATTTTGATGAGAATGTCCAGCCAATCCACACTGTTTCAAAGTGTTGAACTTCGACAAGTATTTCATGCTGTAATATTCACACAGAATGCAGTAGGTGCCAATGCTTAACAGTAAATCTAATCTTGATCAGGATACACTTAAAGAGCAAAAAGTGCTTGGTATAAAGTATCCATCATAATGTCTTGTGTCATGCTCACACCATCTTCTCATAATTCCTTTTGCCCTTGCTTGAATTTCACATCATCGGATAATATTGAAATGGTGAAGGTCACTCAAAGACACTTAGCAGGTAATTTTTCATAAAAAAAAAAAAACTGAGGCAGTCTGAGCTGAAAATGTGGAGGTTTAACTGGCTGTGTCATGTGAGTGAACAGAGGAAGACACCCACACTTTCAGCCAACAGCTCAGAAATACCAAACTGCAGAGAGCTTTTTACCTGAAGAATATTTTGCAAATGCTTAACTGACACTGGAGGAAACAGCATATTACAAGACAGTCTTGTGTCAGATGAGAAAAAAAGGTATATTCAGTTTACAGACAGCACAAATAAAAAAACATTTTAACCAGTAAACACCATCTTGCGATGGGATCACACCAGCCATGACACCCATCAACATGTTGACACTCTGACCCAAGAGTACTCATTACTACATTTTTACAAGCACTCATTACTCATGGGTTGGACCACACACATCTTCAAATACAGCCTTCATTTTGATCTTAATTATTCTGCAAAGATTTGTGACTGCATCTTTCACAACAGTGACCCCATGGACTTGGTAGACAGACATATGAACACCAAAGTACTCAAGACCACTTCAGTTCAGGTAGTTCCCACAACAGTAGCTGTCTCAAGGACCACATTTTGCCATGATGACACACACACACACACACCCACACACAGACTCACAATATGAAACAATGCCAGCCACGCTGCACACTCAAGTTACAACAACTTCATTTTTCATGGCGAATAATGTGTCATCACGGCAATGGCCTTCGATGCAAACTCACAAGGTTCACTGTTTAGCTTCATCAATCATCAGTCGTCATCATGAGACTTTGTTGATAGGGTGACCACATGTCCCATTTTATGTGGAACTGCACACAACATTCTCATTCCTTGTCCCACATATTGAGACCATGTCCCACTATAATTTTCAAAAGTCAAACCACTGCTGGACAGACACTTCTCTAAAAGCTGTCATCACACGACTGTGTTTGATGTCAGTCAAACTGCACACAGGTGAGTCAAGTGCAGATTAACACCTGTCACCTGTTACCACAAAGTCACAAGCCATGCACAGATTAATCTGGTATATGATGGAAACTACCCCAAAGAAAAGGAAATGAAGCTAAACAAAGATTTGGAAACTTCTTATCTATTGTCTGTTGAGTGCTACTGAATCAGCCACAGGGCAAAGAGTAGAGATGTCTTGAGAAATGATCTAAACAGCAAAATGTGCAGTTTTCTGAACTAGGTTTTCTAGCAGGAACAGACAAACAGATCTTTGCTGATGTTTAATGAAAAACTACACTTTGATATCATATATGCATTTTTACTATATCATTTCTGTGCACTTTTGGAGTGTTTGTTTTAGCAACTGGCATTTCTTCGACCTGTGTTTTTCATAATGAAGCTCTGCTAGCTCTGATAACTGGATACTTCTGCCTGACAGAAAAGATTACACAGGTCTTTATAATCCAGATTATTTCCATGCTTTCCCACATAGCATTATGCCATTTTATAAAACCAAGAATCAACTCAGGAAAGGTACTTGTGATATGACATGCTGAGGATGGCCCCTGCAGCATTACCATAGCCCCTTCTTGTGAAAATATCTGTAATTTTACAGCATTTATCGTAACTTTCCTCTCGGTCTTTTCTCTTTTTAGTGTGCTCCCACTCAGCTCTACTTTTTCTCTTTCTCTCGTTCTCTCTTTCTCCTGTGATGTCAGGTTTTTTTGCCACTCCACTCGGCTATGTGCACTCTATGAACTGACTGAACATTGTGT
>JAJHUR010116534.1:701-11640 GCA_027495735.1 Lutjanus campechanus | reverse complement strand
TGGTTTGCTCCTGTAACTCCCAGGGATGGAGGGAGTATTCACATCCTTCACTTAAGTACATTTATTAAATAATGTAATGTAAAAATCCATTCAAGGCCTGCATACAGTATCTTACCTTAACAAGTATACAAGTACTGTCAGCAAAATGTACTTAAAGGGACAGTTCACCCCTAAATCAAAAATATATTTCCGCTTGCCTGTAGTGCTATTTTTCCGTCTAGTATGTTTTGGAGATATCAACCGTAGAGATGTCTGCCTTCTCTTGAATATATAACAGAACTAGATGATACAAAGTGCAAGAAAAAACAAAACAAAAAACATTTGAAAGATTATTTAAATCTTTCAAATGACAGAAAAAAGTGGGTGAACTGTCCTTATAAGAATCAAAATTACTCATGCTAAATGGCTTTTTTCAAATTATATTATCACTAATACAGGAATGTGTGTGCCGTTTTTTTGCAGTTGGTCGAGCTGTGGATTTTCATTACTATGTATACTATTGGGTTGTTTAATCTGCAAAAATCTAAATTTTATTGAAACATTTCTGTCTGAAATCTGTTGAAATCTTTATCATTCATCTTTTATGGTACTATTATAACAAAATTAATGGGCTGCTAGCAGTAAGGCATCAACAATATTCAGAAATTAATGTGTCTTGAAACAAGAAAAAGAAGGGGAACTGCTAGGGTAGAATAGCAAAAAAAAAGAAGAAGAAAAAGTTAACCTTAGCTTTAGCTTACCTTTTATAAATGTTGGCGTGCCCTCCTGCATGTATCGTTTATCACAGCTGATTTTTTTTTAAAGAAGACAGCAGCATGATAATATGGTCAACATCTTAAAGGGACAGTTCAACCCAAAATGAAAATTCAGTCATTATCTACTCAGCCTCATGCCGATTGAAGGTTGGGTTTAGTTTTTCAGTCTACAAAACACTGCTGGAGTTTCACAGGATAACAGCACTGAAGAATCTCCCAAACAATGGAAGTAAATGGTAAATGGTTTTCAGATGTAAAAAAATAAATAAATAAAATGCCTCCATACTGCTCATCTGGTGTAATTCAAGTCTCCTAAAGCCCCAACATGCCAAGTTGACTAAAAGAATTTATTTACAGCATGTTTTTAGCCTGAATCTTTACTGTAGATCCTTAGCTTGAAGCCTTGTTCATGTGCATGTGCACACTGTCTGAGCTGGGTGTGTGTGTTGTGACAGTGTACAAATGCCATGTCAGGACTTTAAGACACTTGGATTACACCAGACAAGCAGTATGGAGGCATTTTGTTGTTGTTTTTTCCAGTTATGTTTTACCTTTGAAAACTGGTCACCATTCACTTCCAGTCTTTGGGAGATTCTCCAACACTGTTTTCCTGTGAAACTCCAGCAGCGTTTGGTGGACTAATAAAATAAACCCGACCCTCAATCGGCATGAGGAAGAGTAGGTAATGACTGAATTTTCATTTTTGGGTGAACTATCCCTTCAACACTGAAAACTTGACATCTGGGAAACATTGTCCATCGACTGTGACTGTGTTTGTGCACTAAGTATCATCAGTGTAAACACAGTCTGTCTCCCCTCTGCAGGATTCTTGTGTTGATCTTTTGATCGTAGTTGGATTTAGTCCACTAATCTGTTCCTGATTTTTCGTCCAAGAACTGGTCACTTTAACTAACATAACAAGCAGAGACATAACGTTATGTAATACAAGATGCTGTTAATAAGTGCAGCAGATCAAGCAGTTGAATCGGCCTCTGAGGAGGAGATGTTTTTGGGGCAACGGCGGACACTGTTTTAATTAGGAGGATGTGGTTTCACAGATTCATTCAAGACTTTGTATCAAAACAGTGGCCAGCTCATTTTGCGTGGATTTAGTTTTTATTATTTGTACTTAAATTTGTTGGGATAAAAAAAATCCAAGAATAATTTATATCAGATTTGTGGCTATACTTTTTTTCACTCAACAATCCATCATGTTTTAGAAGTTATATATATATATTTTTTTCCTGAAAATAATTTGCAATAAAAAAAAATCCCAAATGTTAGATGACTGAAGCTGACTAGAACATACAGTAGTTTCCTAAAATGTAGTTTGTAGTCTGTAGTTTTCAGGTAAAGTAAAAGGATGTTAAATACTGAAGGAAACGCACTTACATTTCAGTAAGACCTCTTGACTTAATGGACGGTTACATGCTGAGGCACAAGTGTGCATTTTCACTCTATGGCAGCAAGGTTATATCATTTAATGGGATGCTTTGAATTAACGATCTTATCCGACGTGATGGAAGCGACAGAGATCAATAATACAATCTCTGCGCCTAATCAAACGCTAATCTTTGTCCAGTTATGTGAGTTATCTCCTGGTTATGAGATATCTGTCTGATACACTTGCTTTCAACTTTATCACGTACGTGCATCGCATATTTTGAAGGGGGAGCTCGCGGAGACCTTGCACGTGCAATATATCAGCCCTATCTGTCCTCAGCTGAGAGAGGGGGAGAAAAGAGAACGATTGGATCTCGTCTTGTGACGATCTGCCAGTACAAAGGCGATATCTCTCCTCTGTCCTCAGATTGCTATCTCTTATGGGACAGAAATAGAATACTGTACCAGATATAAGACACTTGTGTTTTATCAAGCTGTGGAGGATGACTAATGAAGCGGCATGCAATAAAGATTATTCCGGCAGGGAACACTCTCTTGAAATGCATTAAGTGTTATTACCCCAAAGTAAGAGTGACTTTTACTGTATTCGAATCTGTACAAATACTGTATATGTGAAAGGCTACTTAAGCAATTATCTTATTCAGCATCCGAGTTAGAATAAGACTGATACAATACCGTATATGATTTGGAAGAACAACAAAATCCACTTCACTTCACGAGATCAAACAAACCTACATGTGAAATTGATTTGAATAAACTCCCAAGAGAGCTCTGAGTAAACACTACCTACAGGAATAGATTCTTTTCATGTTGAAGAAGAAGGCACATACTGTTCTGTTTACATCTCAAGAGTACATGGCACAAAAGAAACCTATATCTACAGAGATGGTTAATTTGTTTCTGTTTGTTCCCTGCACCTAATTTTGCTGGAGGCAAAGTGTCAAGAAAACATACAAGCCTGGAAATTAATACTTAATGACTGTCATTTATTAGCTATTCTTCTATTGTCGTGGGAAATGTGCAAGTTTAAGGATGTCTGACTGAATGCGCAAGTTATGTAGAGTATTAATTGACCGACCTCTTATGAGAAACGGGGACAGAAATGAAAGCACGTGTGTGTTGATGGTTTCTGTCTGATTGTGTTTATTATTTCGAGGCATGGCACTGCCCAGCGAGAAATTGTATGTTCCCAGAATGATATGAGAACGTCCCTGCTGGTGTAAAGGCAGAGATGATGATGTGGAGTTCTTCAAGGACTAGCGGACTTTGGTTATTTAGCAGACTTTTATTCAAATGTTCTGGGAATGTTTAGGAGACCATCACAGCTAGAAACTGTATCCTCCCAAGAGGTTCTGTCAGCTTCCCCACTGATGTGAAGGACATCTGCTTGTGACACTCCCAGAACGTTACTGGCTGGTCACAATGTGGAGCACATTATGTAAACGGTAGGGGGACATTATTTGGTGAACTTTGTGGGAACATGTAGGGAACCATCTGAGCCAGGAATTATATGTTACCAGAACATTCAGAGAACATCCCCAGACTTTTAGGAAACATTGAGGATATTCTGGGAATGTTTAGGGTACCATCTCAGCTACATTACCGACATCAGTGCTGCTGTAAAAGACATTGCCTTGTAACATTCTCAGAAAGTTCCCAGAAGATCACAGTGTGGAGTCCTATAAATGGTAGAGGGGTTGATATTCTAGTTGACTTTCAGGGAACATTCAGCAACATTTAGCGGACCATTTTAGTTAAGAACGTCCCTGCTGGCGTAAAGGACGTCGCCTTGAAATTCATACAGCGTTCCCAGATGGGCACAATGTGGAATTCTTTAAAAGGTAGATGGATGTTATTTGCTGGACTTTCAGGAAACATTTGGGACCTTCTGGGAATGTTTAATGGACCACCCCAGCTAGCTTCCAGAATGTTCTGAGAACATCACTGCTAGTGTAAAGGACATTGCCTTGTAATGTTCTGCAACAGTCACGATGTAGAGGGGTTGTTATTTTGTTTTTTTATTTTGTTATTTTATTTTTTAAACTTTCAGGGAACATTATGGACATCCTGGGAACAATTAGCGGACTGTGCCAGCCCAAAATTCTACAAAAAAAACATCCCCTCTTGTGTAAAGGACGTAGCATTCTCACAATGTTCCCAGATGGTTACAATGTGGAGTTCTTTGGGGACATTCAAGATGTTTGAGGGACCAACCCAGCTAGTAATTTTCCATTCTTAGAACATCCCTACTGGTGCAAAGGGCGTTGCCTTGTGACGCTCCCTGATGGTCACAATGTGGAATTAGGGGACCATCCCAGCTAGTATACGTTACCAGAACGTTCCGAGACACCTTTTCACAGACTTGCCTTTTTGCCTGACAACTTAGTTGAAGTTAATTTTTGGGGTTGTTTAATACTTTTTCTACCTTTTGGATGATATATTTGTAAAATTCTTTTATACAGTCTTTTAGCCGTATGCTTGTATTTTGCTATACTTGTGTTTTTCTTTTTATACTTTGATTGTTTTTATTCTATCTATGGAAAGCACTTTGTGTCCCTTGCTTGAAAAGTGCTGTACATATAGCCTCATACGCTTCTAGTATGACAGTAGACTCTTGTCCCCACACTGCTGCTTCTGTCCTTCTCTTTCTTGTGCACATATATAGATGTTTAATGGAATGCACAAACCACTGCATACAATTTAAAGCGCGTGCACGAGGGAGATTGTTTCTACGTAATTGTGTTCCTTCACATTACTTCCTCTGGTCTTTCTTGTGCCGTGTGAAACCAATAGTGTAAATGTATTGCTCATTGTGTGTTGTGCGTTGATCCCATTTGCAGTGTGACTCAATATTGGCTGCCAGCAAATTGTCTATGAGGTGCGTGCGAATCCAGTTTTACCCACCGAGGGAACCCGCTTCCCTCATTTGCCATGAAATTTAAAAAGAATATGAGACGTCTTCCACCGAGTGTGGCTCCCCACTTCCCTTTCAGCGTCTTCTCTTCATCGCTCTCATTCATCCTGTGTGCCGGAGAGGTCCGCAAGACTCATTAGCGCCCGCCTCTGTGTTTCATGCCTTGTTTCCCCAAAGGCATTACTAGCACCATTAGCCCAGGCAGCAGTGAGATTTCAAACTGCCTGGGCAGACGGATGCCTTCCAAACCAAAGTGTGCTCCTTTCTTTAATTAGCATTTTTCAAACATCAATATATTTTCCTCTGGCCTCCCAGGACCAAAACTCTGCCGAATTAATTATTAAAGCCTCGCTGTCTTCCACTTTCATTTTCTCCCACCTCCTCTTCTTCCTTTGAAAGCAGTCATGGTTTCCAAGTTTCTGCATCTAGTTGGATGTGAATGCAGGCCGGACATTCGGCGACAGCTCCCTCCCTCAGGTAGGCTTTAATAGCACACATTTTGTGCATAAAATGAATAATTTGGGTGCAAACCAAGAATGCGAGCTGCATCACTGTCCATGGATGCTGGTGTGTCTGAGCCTTCGCGGTCCACAGGCCAGTTTGTAATTGCATTTACGTCCCTGTCTTTAATTTACTGTCCACCTTCAGATTTTGGTAATCGCTGTGCCGTTTTCTAAGTAAGGCAGGAACAGAATCATCACCTGCTGAAAATGGGATGAATGCTCTTCAGAATTCCCCCAGGGCGGAGAACAGAGGGTAATATCTCTTTCTATCTGTCATAAAAAGGAAGAAATAGTGAAGCCACAGACTTGAGAGGACAGGGGGATTGGATTGGAGGCACAATATGGTTGACGAGATAAAGTTGAAAAGGAGCGAGATAACCCTTTTCCTCTTCTGGCCTCTGTGACAGAGCAAGGTGGGAATAACCACGGCCTGTCATGACTCTCCATGGTAACCACAGCTCAATCACATACCTCCTTACGTAAAAGCAACAAATGTGCATGCACACACCGACTATAGGCACTAATGAGGAATCATCTGCTGGTCATATTGCTAAATGAGTTGGCTTGGTTCATTAAGAAATAAATAGTGCACAATCAGTGGGTCTGTACAGGTGGACTAAGATGTAACCTTCACATACTGTATGATGTTTACGACTGATTCATAGAACAGCTGATAATGCTTGTTATATTCATATCTCTGTACAGATGGCTTTCTTCTTGACAACTCCTTAAAAAGTATCAAAGTTTGACCATTTTCTCAACTTTGCTGTGGGATTTGAGGCTTTGTGGGTGGTTAAATTTTAAGCTTATTAAGGGAAATATGTGATTTATTAAATGTGGGTATTATTTTTGTAGGTCTGGCCCTCATTTCTCTTGATTACAATTACATTGTACTCACCAGAGTTACTACAGTCCCTAAATATAGTTTCAGAGATGTAAGACAAGTGGTCAGATAATCATACTGGGCCTAAACAAACTTTACGCCCCAAACCCTATGTTTTAAATATCCGTCACAGCTTGCAGCGTGACTTCCTCATACAATTTTGACCTTCTGCAGTGCATTGAAGAATTATTTGCAACATAATTGGTATGCTGCCTTTCAACTTTACCTCCAAATCAAGTGGGAGTGGCCAATCTAGTAAAACAGTCGGGTTGTTTGTGTGTCTTGTCTGACCGCTTGTGTTTATTGCCCTATTGGACTTATTTTCTATTTGAAATAGTAAACAAAAAACAAACAAAAAAAAACTCTATTTGATATATTCAAATATATGAAAATATATATTTAAAATAAATGAAAATGTACTGTATGTTTTCATATATTCAAATGGCTAAATGTAGACAATGTGACAGCCAGTAGCCAGTAGTTGCTAGTTTTCCCCTTTATTCTGTTATTTTTTCAGCTTTATTACTAAAACACATGTCTCCTATGGCAAAAATACAAGGAAAAGAGGTCTTGAAACGATCGACAATGCACACGGCATCTTCAACCGTGCAGCCAGATCAGCTGGATGCAGCGCCATGGATTTAAGGCTGCTCCTGGCTGATGTCTGGTCAGGAAAATGAAATGGACAAAACAGGACTCAGGTTGGATAAGCAACAGGAAACCAGGGACTATTGTGCCCACACAGAGAGACCCGCTCCACCACAGGATCGAGCCGTTGGACTTGTTGGACAGATCAGTTCTGAGCTGAGAGAAAACTCTGATTTCACTGTGCAATGCTGTGTTGTGTAATGATAATAAATGACCTTGATACTTTGAATATGATAGCACTAGATTTCCTTCTAAAAACATCAATGCAACCTCATGCTGGCAAAAAAAAGAAACTCATTCAAGGGAAACTGAATGAGATGAGAGATAACTGGATGAGAAACCAGTTAACCAAGAAATATGCTGTCTAAGTGCTTATGCAACTTATGAAAGGCTATGAGCAAAATAAAGCTACGGTTTATCTGTCTGTGCTGGTATCTGTTTTCGTCTTCTAAAAAAGGACGGTGTGAACAGTCTGTGATTTGTTCATTTTCAACA
The DNA here is from genome assembly GCA_027495735.1 of Lutjanus campechanus. Classification (NCBI taxonomy): domain Eukaryota; kingdom Metazoa; phylum Chordata; class Actinopteri; order Lutjaniformes; family Lutjanidae; genus Lutjanus; species Lutjanus campechanus. The sequence goes on along the minus strand of JAJHUR010116534.1, from coordinate 4,038 downwards.
GGATTGGCCCTATGGGAGCATTTTATCATCAGCCCAGACTTTACTGAATGATCATAGAAATATTTTCAGACTACTATAGGGATACAACTATTACAGATCCAAGACGAACTTGACAGAAACGCTGGACTGACAGAGAAAGCAAAATTATAAATCTGTCTAATACTTCAGCACCACGGATTTATCAGTACACAGCACGGCATGGTTACTGATATTTCAGAGCCATTGTCAGTGACCTAGATTCTAACTTTTACAAACTTCAGTCAGGAAAGGATCAATCAGTCAGGCAGACTAACATAATCAACTTAACAACCTTGCTGCCCCTGCACTCTCTCTGCTACTATGGCGATTGCTGGTCAACGTTTTGCTAACAGAGTGAACGGCATCATCCCTCATATCGCCTATACTGGGCCTATAGTCAATATCTTAACATCAAACTGTTACTGTACATGCCACAATGCCCATGTAACACTGCATACTGTGGATGTAAGTCTCTGAAAGTTAATGCAGATCAGATTCACTACAGGAAAGATACCAATTAGCCAATCAGCGTTTTAATATAACTGCTGTCATTTTCTATTTGATCTAATGTTCTGCACAGACAGTCTTAACATTACTGATGCAACAGGCCCCAAAAAAAATTATTTTGAAAGGGAGGAGGATGACAAGCAGTCACAGCAACCGTAAGTGGTTCAATCTGCAGAAATGAGAAGTGAATCTGACTTTGTTAAGGAGCTGCGCATTTGTGTGAAGGTGCATACGAGCTAATGCTGGAGATCCTGTGGGGGGACTGAGTGCTGTTCATATTACGTCCACATTAGATCAAATAGAAAATCAGACAGAAGACAGCAACTGAAAAACCAGAGAAAATAAAGTGCTGCAGAAATGATCATTTGACAGCTCCTTCAGAGGCATACATTTCAAAACCTGTTATACACTGTTACTTACACAATTATACACATTTTTCTGTTGACTTGATAATTATCATATTAAAGGGACATTACTGATACTTACACATCAAGAACAGTTGGTTAGTTGGTTAGTTCTTCTCAGCCTGTGAACACAGTTGAATTGTGTCTTCTGTGACTCTGGAGGAACTTAATCAAGTCTGAGAAAATAACCCTGATGATGTTATTGTGATGTCAGCAGTTTTATCTCAGCTTGGGCTTTGAGGCATTTTTTGTCGCTGGCAGGCAGATAACAAAAGTACTACTTTTCAGGAAATGAAAAGAAAATGTCATTTTAAAATATCTAAAGGTGAATGCTTTCTGACAGAAAGCCCTGAAGGCTAACTTCTCCCACTGAACTTTATTGAAGCTGTCAGAAAGCCCAGAAAGCTTTCTGCCCGTAAGGGCTTTGACTCCCTTGGGAAGCTTATTGTTGACTTATTACTTTTAGACTTCACTGACTTATTATCTTCAGTTTGGGCAACACAAGTAGGGTTAGGAAATTATCATGGTTCAGGTTAAAATAGACAGTTAACCACATCTTTAAAAGTCCTTTCTGGCAGAAACTCTTGAAGTCTAACTTCTCCTGCGTGCTTTTGAAGCTTGACTCATAGAGGACTAATTGTCAAATTGTCAATGCTGCTTCAATGTTGATATTATATTATTTTTTCAATCAACTTGGAGGAGGTGGAATACTCCTTTAAACTCCCAGCTGCTGATGAAGATCATGTCATGTGATCAGCAGCCCCAGAGGAAGCCCTCTGAATGAGCCTGTTGGTGAGATTGTTTTCTCAACTGCTGTTTCCAAGGTCAAGACTAAATTTTTAATGTGTAAACATTGATAACATTGTAGCTTCTCTATTAACAGTTGTATTGAATCATAACTTTTTTTTCTAACTGTCTCCTCGCATTAATAAATAAATAAAGTGCTCCTTCACTCTGTCCGTCGAGGTTTAATTGCACCAATGAGGTTGTTTTTCCTTCCAGAGAGCAGCTCTGCCTCTATGAAATGTTTGTATAATTAAGACTCCAATCTGTCAGCTTCCTCCACTCCCATATGTTTGAATCGAGGCAGTCTCATCCCGCACTGCTAGTCTGGTCTCCTCAATTTGATCCAGATTATCGTTACACCCTCAGGGCAAACGCTGTTGCTTTGAACCAACGCAGGTAGTACAAAGTTGGTTGAACACCCCCAGAAAGATATAAAGTCATAATTGGATCACTGTCTAAACATCGCAGCAAGCTTCATGAAGTGGATGTAATACAAGAAGACAGGGTAGAGTAACCTCAACAACAGCAGACAATATGTTTTTTTTTTTTCAGCAGGTGGGGAAACAGATGCTGAAGAGGCACAAAAGCAGAGAAAATAAGAAGAAACAGGAGCAATATCTTTGCTAAATCATTTCATTCAAAGCATTTTTTCACATCTTAAGCTTGGGAATTAACTATCAGCCAAAACCTAATTGTATTTTATCTGCCTTTTACCACCTATCAGCGTAATTATAAGTGTCTGATGAAGTGTTCTGAACGTTCAAATTTAAACTCTTTGATATGTGAATGTTTTCAATTCGAAATCACTTCTGACGTCCTCTGAGCACCCTTAATTTTTATTGTTTGTCTATGTTCAAAGCACACACACACACACACACACACACACAAACACACTCTTTGCCTTAGATTATGTTAAGTGATAACATCCTATTAGAGCTGCTTTATGCACAAAGACACAGACCTGGACTCATAAGCTCATTGGTTTTATTGCTTGTCTTGTTGTGCTTACTGCATGTACGGAAGATTTAAAATACCTACATAAAAAACAATCAAACACAGTAATAAAGTGAAATACAATGCACTTTGTTATTTCCTTTCTTTTTATGTATGCATTTAATGCATTGGAATTAAATGTAAATCACTGGGTAAAGATCCAGTGTGTAAGATCACCTGAAGATAAGAATAGTGGTGTTTTTGTTCACCTAGAATGAGCTGTTTATACCTACAGAGGGAGCAGGTCCTCAACGTTGCACTGCCAGGTTTCTACAATAGCCCAGAATGAACAAACCAAACCCTGACTGTCTTCTGACTGAAGTTTTGCAGCCACTGTAGCTCGAAAGTAGAGTCCTGCGCCCGGCCGGGTACCTGAGGGTAACTTGCGAAAAAGTTGTGTAAGGGGGAAAAATATACTGTATATTTATAGAAATTCACGGGTACGGGGACAGGACAAAATTAACCAATTGCGGTTGAGAACAATTGTATACAACCTCGATTCTCAAACGTGTATCATTGGTGATACACAAGCTCCCTCTAATGGTACACGGAATAATGTAGAATATATATATATATATATATATATATATATATATATATATATATATATATATATATATATATATATA
>JAJHUR010116533.1:781-16029 GCA_027495735.1 Lutjanus campechanus | reverse complement strand
TTTGTGAACTGAAGACCTTCACCCATCATCACATCGGCATAATGGTGAGTACATACTGAGTTTATCATGTAAAGTGGGGTATCACTTTAAAGTTGAAGAAATTATAAGACATCCAGCAATTAATATGAAAGGCTGGTCATAATTTGGGCCAGGCTGCAATTAAGAGTTCTAAAATCAGTACAAATAAAGGATTTATCAGACAGGGATCAGACATTTAATAGGCCACATGTAAGAGGGGCAGGTGACACAACAGGGAGCTGGGCAAACAGTTAACACTGTGGAGTCATCTCTTATTATTACCACTGCTACACTGACAGGTTGAAGCAGAGAAATTGGATGGAGTTCCAGATAACCGGGAGATGGAACCTGTAGGCCAGCAGGGGGAGCTGTCACACAACAAGCTGTCTTCTAGCCTGAGTGTAACTCTTATGTACTGCGCTGGTGGAGCGACAGGAGGTGGGGAAGAGTAAAGAACAGAGCCCAACAACTGTTGCTATATGACTTAACACTTCCTTTTTAATTCATATGAACTCAACATCAAAATGATACTGAGTAACAAAATCCTTATTTTCACTTTCATACAGTTTCATTTCATTTGATTCTAAAAAGGGAATTTTGAGGTGTGACTCACCTAGTTTTCTTTGTTACCACAGCGCCCACGGGTTAAATTTGACCCAGAAAATTCAGAAGAATTGATAACTGAGGTCTCTCAGCAACACAGGTGATTTGGTTTAGTTTTGGCGTAGAATAGAACTACACAATATACACCAAACAGATAGGAAAGTGGCTTCAGTGCAGGAGAGGAACGAAGCCTGAAAGTCTTATTCAGGGTCCCCTAAAAATGTCATAATTATTCAGCAAAAATAAACAGCAAAAATAAACATAATCAAAAAGAGAAAGAAAATTTAAAAAAAAGGAAAAATTAGTAAAAAGGACCTAGCATAAATGGAAATGTAAAACCAACAGAAGCATGTTGTTATAAGGTTAGATGAGATGAGAAATGCTTTTAACTGTGAACTAAAAGCTCATAGGACAATGATTTCAGTGACACATTCAATGAATGTCATATGAAGCTCTAAATATGATTTTAAAAACATTGAAAAAATGCAAAAAAAATACAAATACAAAAAAAAATATGAAATGTAGCTGTAAGCGGGCAGTATGGAGCCAGTGTGTGACTATTTAACCAAATAGTTAAATAGTTCTGTTGAAATGATCAATTCACTCACACACACACACACACACACACACACACACACACACACACATCCTTGTCTTTGTCCCATTGTAAGGACCCAAGACTAGACCATGCATTGTGGGGACCACCCTTTCTGAAGGTTATTGTCACAGCTCTGTTCTCCTGGTTCCCCTCTGCCCTCAGTATTTTTCCACTCTCCCTGCCTCTGCTTCACTCCACCTCTCAGCCACGCCCCCTCATCAGCTCAACTCCACTCACCTGTTTGCACAGCTGCAGCTCGTCTCATCAGCCTGGCATATAAGCTCCTCCAGTACTCTCACTCCTCGCCAGATTGTTCTACTATGCGAGACTCTCCAGCGTTCCTTCTTTGCCTGACCTCCTGGTGACGACCCTGCCTGTCCCCGACCTGCTTTTCTCGTCTGCCTCCCAGTGTACCGACCTGCCTTCTGTCTCTGACCACGTGTTCAGCCTCGGCGTCTCCAGCGTCTGCCTGCTCTCCTGGTTTCGACTCCCCCGCCTGGCCTCGACTCCTCTGCAGCTCGCTCCTCATCAGTACCTCTGCCTCGTCTGCCTGCTCTCCTGGTTTCGACTCTCTCGCCTGGCCTCGACTCCTCTGCAGCTCGCTCCTCATCGGTACCTCTGCCTCGTCTGCCTGCTCTCCTGGTTTCGACTCTTCTGCCTGGACACGACTCCTCCGCGGCTCGCCGCTCGTCGATTCCTCTGCACCTTCGGCTGGTCCGTCTGGCTCCGGACACCAAGCATCGACGGCCTCATTCACAGTAAGCCCTTTCCCGTTTCTCCCGGCCGCTGAAGGACAGAACTTTACGGGTCTGAGGGTGCACGTCCCCCTCCTCGGTCCCACGGCCGGGCTGAACTCATCCCCTTTCTCAAGCCAGAAAGCCAGAGACTATGTGTGGGCTACCAGCCTGAAGTGTGAACTGAACGCTAAGCTAATTCACCTGCTTAAACTCCTGTTTAACTGCCTGTTTAAATAAAAGTCATTACCAACTGTTCCTGAGCTCTGGAGTGCTGCATTTGGGTTCCATACACACCCGTTACAGTACAATCTAGCCAAGCATGGACCCAGCACACTCTTCCTCCCCTCAAGCCTGTTTGGAGCGGGTTGAGGGAATGCTTCAGCACCACGAGGCTCAGTTAGCCTCCAACGCAGCGGAGGCTCGGCAGACAGCGTCAGCTTTGGAGCAAGCGCTAACATCCCTAGCTAACCAGGTACAACAGCTAGCAGCTTCCCTGTCTCAACCTGCAGCTCCCGCTCCAGCCCCTCCCCCTCCGGCTCCAGCTCCTCTGCTGGGCTCCGCTCCTGAGCCTCGGGTGGGAACTCCGGAACGTTATTTGGGGGACCCCGAGGGCTGCAACCCCTTCCTGACGAACTGCTCCATTCTGTTCGCTCTACAGCCCCACACCTTCGCCTCAGAGGCAGCGAAAGTAGCTTTCACCGTCAATCATCTGACTGGCAGAGCTCGCCTTTGGGGAACGGCAGAGTGGGAGAGAGGCATGCCAGCCTGCTCCTCCTTCCAGGCATTTGCTACAGAATTACACAAGGTTTTCGGACCTGTTCCGTTGGGACCCGACGCCACCGGGGGACTCATGGGTCTGAGACAGGGGGCTCAGACCGTGGCTGATTACGCTATTGACTTTCGCACCCGGGCCCGTCTCAGTGACTGGAACCCTGCTGCCCAGTGTGACGCCTTCCTCCATGGACTTGCACCGTACGTCAAGGATGAGTTGGTTTCGTTTGACCTCCCGTCCTCCCTCGACGGCCTCATTGAACTGACTTCCAGGCTGGACAGGCACACCCAGGCGAGGAGGAGGGAGGTACGCCAGGCAGGGGCGGATCGCCGGTCATCTGCCCGTTTGCGGGGGGCCCCAGCCCCCTCCAGCCAACCCTCAGAGACTCTTGCCGGGGGGGCTGAACCCATGCAGGTGGGACGCACCAGCCTTACGCCGGAGGAGCATGAGCGGAGACGCCAAGGGAACCTCTGCCTCTACTGCGGCCAGGCTGGACACTTCATCTCCCGTTGCCCAGCAAAAGGGAGGGCTCAGCAGTAAACAGGGGTGTCCTGCTGAGCCGTACCCAAGACTCTGCCCCTAACTCACGACCCCTGTTCCATGTTCGGCTGCTGTTGGCAGGGGGTTCTCACACCCTTGCTACCTTCATTGACTCTGGAGCTGATGTCAATCTAATTGACGAAGAGCTCGCCCTCCAGCTGGGAATCGACCAGGTTCCCCTGCCTCGCCCGGTTCCGGCCAGCGCCTTGGACGGTCATCTCCTGGGGACGGTCACCCATCAGACCACGCCCATCCGCATGCTCCTGTCTGGTAACCACCATGAGACTATACAGTTTCACGTCCTGAAATCTCCACATCTCCTGCTGATCCTCGGCTACCCCTGGCTCCGTCGTCACAACCCCCACATTGACTGGTCTACAGGGTCCATCCTGGGGTGGAGTTCCTCCTGCCATCAGGTCTGCCTTAAACAAGCGGCAGCACCTCAACCAGCGGCCAGCTCCAATCCTCCAAGACCTGTCCGGGGTGCCCTCTGAATACCACGACTTCCGGGAGGTGTTCAGCAAGGCCAAGGCGACCTCCCTGCCCCCTCATCGGCCATATGACTGTGCCATTGACCTCCTGCCTGGCACCTCAGCCCCCAAGGGTCGCCTCTACTCCCTGTCCGCACCTGAAAGAGAGGCCATGGATCTGTACATCAATGACGCTTGGCTGCCGGTATTATCCATCCCTCCTCGTCACCTGCTGGGGCCGGAATTCTTCTTCGTCGAAAAGAAAGACAAGTCCCTGAGGCCCTGCATCGACTACAGGGGCCTTAATGACATCACCGTCAAGAATCGCTACCCCCTGCCCCTCATCGCCTCCGCCTTCGAGTTGCTTCAGGGGGTCACGATCTTCTCCAAGCTAGATCTCCGCAACGCTTATCATCTGGTCCAGATCCGGGAGGGGGACGAGTGGAAGACGCCTTTCAACACGCCCACTGGACATTACGAGTACCTGGTAATGCCTTTCGGCCTCACCAATGCCCCGGCCATGTTCCAGGCACTCACTAATGACATTCTGAGAGACATGCTTAACAAGTTTGTGTTCGTCTATCTAGACGACATCCTGATCTTCTCCCGATCCCAAGGGGAGCATGTGCATCATGTCCAGGCCGTGCTCCAACGTCTGCTGGAGAATTCTCTGTTCGTGAAGGCTGAGAAATGTGAGTTCCACGCCACCACCGTCTCATTCCTGGGGTACATCATCGGCCAAGGCAGCATGGAGATGGACCCCACCAAGGTCTCTGCCGTCACCTCCTGGGCCGTCCCCGAGTCCCAGAAACAGCTGCAATGGTTTCTGGGTTTCGCCAACTTCTACCAGAGGTTCATCCGGGGGTACAGCACTGTGGCCGCACCCCTCACCGCTCTCACCTCCTCCAAGGTCCCCTTCCGCTGGTCCCAGGCAGCGGAGGAGGCGTTCCAGAACCTCAAGGCCCGGTTCACGTCTGCCCCCATTCTCCTGGTTCCCGACCCCGAGAGACAGTTTGTGGTGGAGGTGGACGCCTCCGATGTGGGGGTGGGAGCCGTCCTCTCTCAGCAGTCCGCTGAGGATCAAAAGCTGCACCCCTGCGCCTTTTTCTCCCAGCGATTGTCCCCAGCCGAAAGAAATTATGACATTGGGAACCGAGAACTATTGGCGGTGAAGCTGGCGCTGGAGGAGTGGCGCCACTGGCTGGAGGGAACTAAGCTGCCCTTCTTGGTCTGGACCGACCATAAAAACCTAGAGTACATCCGTTCGGCCAAGAGACTGAACTCCCGGCAAGCCCGGTGGTCCTTATTCTTCACCAGATTCAACTTCTCCCTGTCATATCGGCTGGGCTCCCGCAACGTCAAGCCTGACGCCCTGTCTCGCCAGTTCATGGGAAAGGAGGACACCGCTCCCAACCCTGACACCATCCTCCCTACTCCCCGTCTGGTGGCTTCCTTCTCCTGGGAGGTGGAGGAGCGGGTTAAAGCCGCCTTGGAGAATCAGCCGGGCGCCAGCTCCTGTCCTCTCGACCACCTGTTTGTCCCTCAGGGGTTATGGTCTGACGTCCTGCAATGGGCCCACGGCTCCCAGCTCACGTGCCACCCTGGCATTCGGCGCACTAAGGAGGTCCTGCAGCGACGGTTCTGGTGGGCCACCTTGGAGGAAGACACAAAGAACTTCGTCAACGCCTGCCCGGTCTGCAGTCAGCACAGGACCTCCTGCCAGGCCCCGGCCGGCTACCTGCAACCTCTGCCAGTGCCACATCGGCCCTGGTCTCACATCTCCCTGGACTTTGTCACCGGTCTGCCACTGTCGGGTGGCAACACTTCCATCCTGACGGTGGTGGACCGGTTTAGCAAGATGGCCCATTTCGTGCCCTTACCCAAGCTCCCTTCGGCCAAGGAGACCGCTGAACTAGTCCTGCAGCACGTTTTCCGGATCCACGGCCTCCCCTCTGATGTGGTCTCGGATCGTGGCCCCCAGTTCACCTCAGTATTCTGGCGAGAGTTCTGCTGTCTCATCAGGGCCACCTCCAGCCTGTCCTCTGGGTATCATCCCCAATCCAACGGCCAGTCAGAGAGGATGAATCAGGAGATGGAGACGACACTCCGCTGCATGGCTTCCAAGCGTCCCTCGACGTGGTCCAAACAGCTGTTGTGGGTCGAGTACGCCCACAACACCTTAACCAGTTCTGCCACTGGGTTGTCCCCCTTCCAGTGTGCCTACGGTTTCCAGCCTCCTCTGTTCCTGGCACTGGAGAAGGAGGTTTCCTGCCCCTCTGTTGGGGCTTTTATCCGCCGTTGCCGCTGGACCTGGACCCAGGCCAGAACTGCTCTCCTGAAGGCCGCTGATCGCTACTCCACAGCCGCCAACCGTCGCTCCAGGGCGCCTACCTACCTGGTGGGCCAGAAGGTGTGGCTCTCTACCCGGGATCTTCCCCTGAGGGTGGAGTCCAAAAAACTGGCTCCCAAGTTCATCGGACCGTTCACCATCGAGAAAATCATCAACCCTGCAGCCGTCAGGCTCAAGTTGCCATGCGGATCCACCCTACCTTCCACGTTTCCAAGATCAATCCAGTGAGTGAGAGCCCACTGATGCCTGCCCCTCAGCCACCACCTCCTCCCCGGATTATTGATGGGGGTCCTGCCTTCTCGGTTCGCCACCTGCTGCATTCCCGGGGTATGGCCCTGAGGAGAGGTCATGGGTGCCAGCTCGCCACATCCTGGATGATCAACTCATCAGGGAGTTTCATCGCCGCCACCCTGACCAGCCCTCCAGGCCCCACACCGCTGCGAGGGGCACCAATGGGGAGGATCTGCCCTCCCCGTTGTCCGAGACGTCCGGCGATGAGAGAGAGGAGGAGGGGCTGTCTTCAGGAGAAGACGACTCACCCATTGAGGAGGAGGAGGCGGAGATGGACGTCTCCTGGGGACTTGTCAGGTTTTTAGTCATAGGCGGGGTCAACATATACACACTGTCAGGTATCTAGATATAAGTGGGGCCAATATACACACTGTCTAGTTTTTCTTCATTCCTGGGTACCATTTAACACACATGCAGGTTAAACACCTTTGACTGTTAAGGTTCACCGTCTTGTCATTATGACTTGAGGAATAAAAACTTCTCATTATAGATTAGAGCTCTCTTGTCAATCAGTTGGGATATTATTTATGATTAGAGCTTGCTATCATATGAAACCTTGTATCAAGGACACACAAAATGTATTACAATTTTAAGTCAATATTATCACAGGACAAAAGTCCCAAGACTGAGTAACAACATCAGACTGATAACAAGTATCGTGTATAAGAACTCTCAGACCAAGGTTCTTCTGACTATCTCTACACCTGGTGCTGTATTACCAGTGCAAATCTGTATTTTCATTTTGTTGGCTGAATTTAACAGATGTTGCTCCACATGAGAGACTTAGGTTGTTGGATGAATTTTAAACATCAAAAGCTTTATTAAAATGTTAAATGTACACAACTTGTTGTGCAATTAGTCAATTATCAAAAGAATCAAACAAAAAATACCACACTGTAGGTTGGACAAAAAAACCAAAACAACAACAACAACAACAAAAAAAGCCTCCCCAATTAGAGATTAGAGAAGGGGAGAATAGTTGTGATACTATGAAATACGATACAAGAGAAAATCAAAGGCATTGAGGTGCAAGATGAGATGAAATAAGATGGCTTAAAAAATAAGATAAAATGAGAGATGAGCAGGGATGATGAGATGAAATTAGATAAAATAAAGGAATAGATCAGAGATGAGACAGTGATGATCAAATAAGAACAAAGGAGATAAAAATAGATTTATAGTAGCAGTATAGTACTATGGTTTAGGGCATTCATAACTACAGCATTTTTTGTAGTAACTGACTACTCCAAAAAAGTAATTGACTAGCCAACACCTTTTAGTCAACATTACCTTTTTCACCCAATAACAATGATAAACTGCAGGGCCAACCTGCAGTTAGGTAAAATGGTGTCCTTGATTGGCTCTAAGAGTCTTAAAAATGAGCTGTGATCTGACTGGACTAAATCTCCAGCAAGCTGGAGATAATGTGGCTGCTTTTTTTGGAGGGATAACAGAATAAATTCTGTTAAAACCACAAATGAACAACCAATACAGAGAGTCAAGTAGTGATTTTGATCGTTCAATGTTCTGTCAAACCCCTTGTGAGGTTACAGGAGATGGCATGAGGCAGGACAAGATGAGATGAAACTATAGAAGTTGATAAGATATCTCTAAGACAGGAGACTGGGTGAGGTAAGAGAGATACCATATTAGTGCTAGTATCAAAACTTTCAAATACCAAGCCCTACAGCCTTTAAAAAAAGAGCATCCTATTGTTGCACAACAATAATCCATCTAGCAAAACACTGAACAGTATCCAAATGTTGCGTTGCAAACAATAAAGCAATGTATGAAGGAAACAATTTAACGTGTTGCTGATGTTAAATGATCATTTTAAACTTTGTTCTTGAGAGCCGTGATTCAATTCTTAATGTAGAACTTTATGGCTATCCAATCTCTGTATTTGAGAGCTACTTTTTCGAGTTCAAGGCACTTATCACAGTCGCTTTTCCCAGGAACACGACATGAAGGGATGAAGGACATCATGTGCGTCTTGACAGCACGAATCTCCTCTTTGTTCCACATCTTTTTCTTGACAGGTTGACAACCTGTAAAACAATCAGCACAAATAGATATTAATATTTCTATTAGTAGTAGTTAGTAGTATTAGTATTAAAACAGGATAAACTGACCTGTGACCAACTGCTGCCTTGACTGATAGAAGGCAAACTAACCTCAAGTTCAAGGACACATGTCATATATGGAGTTTGTTTAAGTTTATGGGCAAAAAAAGTGAAAATAAAGTAATTAAATGTGTACAATATTATTTACTTGGCGTGGACCCCACAACAACAAGAGACCTGACAAGTGTGTGTTATTCTAAAAGCACCGAGACTGGACCCCACAACAAGAGACCTGACAAGTGTGTGTGAGACTTGGAGTGGTTAGACGCAAAGACTAATATTCTATAAGCACCGAGACTGGAACCCATCAAAACCCATCAAATCACCAAAACCTGAGTGGGCTTATATTGATCTTAAGAAAGCTAAAATGTACCTTCAAGTCCAAACACTTCAACAGTTAATTACAGAGAATAAGCTTAAAAACTCAAATCTGAACAACTGAAAGACAAGTAAAACAATCAGGACAAAAGATTATATGCATCTGGGAGGACAGAGATCCCTGCGGAATCTGGTCTGTACTTCTGGAGATCTCAGTCTCTGAGGAGTCACGGGCAAGAGGTTGACCTCCAACCTATGCTTATAATTTACATGTAATTTATGGACAGAACATTGAAAGCAATGTAATTAAATGAGCCAGACTGCAATGCTATCCCAAACCATGCAAAACTTAATCACAATATAATCACAAGGAGAAAAACCAGTATTGGCTTTTGTCTGAGCAAAGAAAGAATTCCGTATCATTCTGATGCCCACGTTTATGCCAATATGCACAATGAATCTCTCTTCAATTGAGAACTGACATTCAGGAACCCCATTTTGACAAACCTGTTTCCTCCAAGGCCAGTCATTTCATCCATAGTCGTACGTTATCTCTTCTGCAGGAATTATGTCCCTTAGAGCGATGAGAAAGAGGTGAGGCTTGCCTTCTGTAACAACTTTCTTCATCTTGCCGTTTGGATTGCAGTGGTCATCATTGACAAGCCTTCCAAGCCCGCCATCTTCTTGAGCTGCATCAATACTTCAAAAATAAAAAAAATCACCATTAGGCTCCATACAGTTACATTATTGATTATATGTAATCAAAAGTTTACCATCACTCCTTAAAAAGAGAAATTCAGATAATATTTATCAAATCGTTTTGAGCAATTGAGCATAATTTGAAATAACCTAACTAATCTGTGCAACACAGGTTACATCCTTAATGGTTATAGCTGCTGTGTTTATCATTCACTATTGTTCATTAATGTCACACAGCTGTCTGAGACATTAAAAACAAACAATTGTTCAGAAATGTAAAATTCAGTTTAAACCTTACCACCACACTCTCTCCAGAAGAAATCATACATGAAGACAGCATGATGACCATGATATGTCCTCCTCTTCCAAATTTATCCCCTCTGTACTCAACCACAAAGTCTCCTTTTTGGAAATTGGCCTTGGCAAACGCCCCTCGACCTAGTGCACAAATACAGATACCATTACAGTGTTTTATTGTTGTTCAAACAAAGTTCTATTCAGTTATATTCTTTATTTTCCCCAGCAGCTACAAGTAGGAGCAATTCCCGTCATAACTCATCAACCACATGACAGGATATCACCCCGAAAGTAAATCACAACAAGGTATACTGAAAACACAAACACCATATCTTTAACAGAGTTGATATATTTTACTTCCAGCTCTGCTGTCTTGTCCAGGCCCTTGGCAGCATGTTCAATGGCATCTCTGATAGGTGGTTTCCTGCATCTTGCAGCAACCATAAACCTACAATCAAATAAAGTTTCTTTTTTAATCTAAATAATTTATACGTTAGACAACTACAGTTGAGTACATTTGAGCAATAATAAGTGGTCCAGTGTACCTTCAAGTGTAAGAAAATTCATAGAATCATAAATGATCACTCATTCGTTATAAAAGCCGAATTGGGAGGCCCTGCATGTTTTAGGTGTTTCCCTGCTCCAACACACCTGATTCAAATGATCAGGTCATTATCAGGCTTCTGTGGAGGCTTGATGATGCGCTGATCATTTGGATTACTGACAAATCATCACAATCTGATGTTACTTTTTTTTTTTTTTTTTAACTTATTTTTTATTTGACATATACATACATACAAACACAAATTCGACAAACACAGAGGAGATGTATATTATAAGCAGTTAAGCTTGTTTGAAATTCTTTAAAAATCTTTTCTCTTCTTTTACACTAATTATATCTTTATTTCAGTCTCTGTTTTGTACCCGTACGTACCCTTACGATGTCCTAGTCTACTCTTCTTCTTCATTCCATATGCCCTAACGAGCATTCCACGTTATTACGTGTACTTTACATGTGAAAAAAAGACCACAGTTCAAAGTACAGGTACTTTACAGATGCGAAAAACAACAATAACAATAACAATACAAAGCAAGGAAAGAAAACAGAAAAAAAAGAGAAAAGAACCTACTCTCCTACAATTGAGGAGATACAATAAATAATAATAATAATAAAAAAAAATTTAGGAAAAAAAACAAAAAAAAAAAAAAAAAAAAATAATTAAAGAAAAATGGAGGTGATTAGAGTCCCGGCATCGCCTGTACTAATAAAGACCATCTTTTGTCAAACATCTCTGTTTTCAACTGTAGTCTTGCTGTGATTTTTTCCATAATGAACAAATTTTTTACCCTATCTCTCCATTGAGTTATGCTTGGAGGCTGTGGTTTCAACCAGGAAGCTGTTATTGTCTTTTTTGCTGACAGCAGCAGGATTCTCAGTAAGTATTTAGAGTTCTTATCTGTCATACTGTCAGGAATTATACCCAAAATGCAAAGTGCTGGTTCCAGAGGGAAATTAATGCCCATAATCTGTTTAATTTCCTTTTGGATATTCCTCCAAAAATCCTGTATTTTTGGACAATCCCAGAATACATGAGTGCGTCACCCACTATTCCACACTCCCTCCAACATAAATCAGTTGTATTGCTGAATTTCGATGTAATGAGCGGAGTGTAAAAGTAACGCATTTTCACTTTCCAATCAAATTCCCTCCATGCTGGACTATTAGTTATTTTATGTGCCTCTTTAAATGTTTCCTCCCACTCTTCTTCTGATATTATATTCGCTTCCAGTTCCCATTTTTCTTTGATATCCAAGTTGTTATCCTTGCATTCATGTTGTATTGCTTTATAGATTTTTGATATCATCCCTTTTTTTGCCTTGTCCTCTGCGCACAACCATAACATTTCCTCTAGTTTGGATGGGGCTTTACAGATGTTCTCCCATTCCTGATGTTTCTGTAGATAATCTCTTAACTGTAAGAATTTGTAAAAAATCATGAGCTGGTAAGTTAAATTCTTTTTGAAGTTGTGTGAATGATTTTATTGTTTGTCCCTGAAACATTTGATTGATATATTTTAGTCCCTTGTCAGCCCATCTGTTAAATCCTGAGTCCATGGTAGATGGTACAAAGTCTGGGTTCTTTGCCATTCTAGTGGCCCTACTTACAGAATTTGATAATTTCAGCTTCTTTCGCACTGCTGACCAGATTTTCATTGTTCCTTTAATCCATTCGTTGCCCATCCTGAGTTTCTTCCAAGCCTTTTCATTTAAAAATGGAAGTGATTCTAAAGGTGTATTTTGACATGCGTTTTGCTCCATCTCCACCCACACTGAATCTTTCTCTTTAGTGATCCACATAATTAAGGCTCTGATTTGTGCTGCCCAATAATAATTTCTAAAATTAGGTAAATTCAATCCTCCCTTTTCTTTTTTGCTGAGAAGTGTCTTGTATTTAATTCTTGCTTTTTTATTTTGCCATAAGAATTTCGATATAATTTTATCTAATTTTTTTAGAAAGGCTTCTGAAATCACAATAGGCAGTGACTGGAACAGGAACAACAGTCTTGGCAGTATATTCATTCTTACTGCTTCCACTCTTCCCACCAGAGTCAATGGTAAGATCTCCCATCTAGCCAAATCATCCTTTATCTCAATTATCAGTTTCCCATAGTTAGCTTCAAATAGTTGTGCTGTATCAGGAGTGATAACTATACCCAGGTATTTAAACCCTTTTTTTGTCCATTTAAAATGGACCTTTTCTTTAAGTTCCACTGGACAATCTCCAGAGAGCATCATAGCTATTGATTTGGCTTCATTTGTCAAATACCCTGATATTTCTCCATATTCTTTCAGGTTGTCTAGTAAAGCAGGTATAGACGTGGGGGGATCCGATACATATGTTAATAAATCATCCGCAAATAACGATGTTTTGTGTTCTATGCCTCCTTCATCTTTTATTCCTTTTATATTCTTATTTTGTCTTATTGACTCTGCTAACGGTTCAATGCTTACAGCAAACAGCAGCGGACTCAAGCAGTCTCCTTGCCTGACTCCTCTTTTGAGGTCAAAAAAGTCTGAGCAGCAACTCTGATCCGTGATTTGGGATTTTTATAAATAATTTTTACCCAGTCTATAAACATTGAGTGAAACCCCAGAACCTCTAATGTTTGATATAAGAAGTTCCATTTCACACGGTCAAACGCCTTTTGTGCATCTAGACTAAGCAGCATGGTAGGTTGGAGATTGTTTTTAGCACATGATATAAGATTTAATGTTCTTCTGATATTGTTAGCCCCCAGTCTCCCCGGGATAAACCCTGTTTGATCTGACTTGATTAATTTAGCTATATGTTGTTGCATTCTCTGTGCTAGTATACTTGTTAATAGTTTTAAATCATTACAAAGCAAGCTGACAGGTCTATATCCCTCACATAAAGTTGGGTCTTTGCCCTCCTTATGTAGCACTGAAATGACCAAGTTTCTGGGCAGTTTCTGGGCAGTTTCCTCTTGACAGAGCATAGTTAAAAACTTTACATAATACTGGTGTTATCTCTTCTGCAAAACATTTATAAAATTCTCCTGAGAAGCCATCTGTACCTGGGGATTTGTTACTTTTAAAGGTTTTTATAATGTTAGCTATTTCTTGTAATGAAATTGGTTTTATCATTTCAGATGCTTCTTCTGCCTTTAATGCTGGTAAACGTAGTTTTTTAAAGAATTCTTGTGTTTTGGTCTCAGTGAGATTAAACTCTGAGACACTGTATAAGTTTTTATAATATTCCGCAAAGGCCTCTGCTATCTCTTTTGGCTTAGCCATGATTAAATTTGAACTGGGGTGTCTTATTTTTGTGACTATTCTATTTGTTTGAGCTTTTTGCAGTTGGAATGCCAGTAACCGGCTTGCTCTGTTGCCCATCTCATAATATCTTTGATTTATAAAACGAAGAGCTCCTTCTGCTTTATATGTTAAAAGTTCATCTAACTCACATCTCACTTTTTTTAATTCGAGGAGAATAGAGTTGTTAGATGTTCTTTTATGTTCTATCTCCAACTCTCTAATTTTGCTTTCTAGCTTTCCTTGCTGTTCCAATCGAGCTTTTTTCACCCTGGAAGTTATTTCTATTATTTTACCTCTTATGACTGCTTTTCCTCCCTCCCATAAAATCGATGGTGAGACCTCGCCATTGTCATTTATTTGAAAGTATTCCTTTAAATTTTGCTTTAGTTCTTTGACAACCTTTTCATCTGATAAGATGGACACATTGAGTCTCCAGTACTTAAAGAAGGATTCCCTGCCCAGCTCAAGGGATAGTATGACAGGGGCATGGTCACTTATAGTTATGGACTCTATACTGCAGTCCCTGACTTTATGCATCTCTTGTTTTGACACAAGGAAGGTCTATTCTCGAATAACTACCATGTGGGTTAGAATAGAAGGTAAAATCTCTTTCTTTAGGATTATTATATCTCCATGGATCAACAAGGCCTAATTCTTTTATCACATTATTTAATACTCTGGATTTTTTTGTGTATAGTCCCCTCTCTGGTGGCAACCTGTTTAATCTCCCATTCTGTATGGTATTGAAACCCCCCCCAATTATCATCCCTCGTCCGTTACTGGTAAGTATATTAGCTATGTTTTTAAAGACTGTTTCATTTTCTTCATTTGGGGCATAAATATTTAATATTGAAATAGTCATATCTCCTATTGTGCCAACCACCATGATATATCTTCCCTTATCGTCTTTAACCACTTTCTCCGCAGAAAATGGTAGGGATTTATTAATTAGTATGGCCACCCCCCTTTTCTTGCCATATGAAGCATGAAATACTTGGTTTACCCATTCCCTTTTCAGTTTGTTATGTTCATTTTCACTCAAGTGAGTTTCTTGTATTAGTGCAATTGCACCTTGTAGTTTCTTCAGCTGACTCAATATTTTCTTTCTCTTAATGGGGTGATTTAGACCGTGCACATTATAAGAAACAAGGTTCAACCTATTCATGATACTTTAAGGTGTAGGCCATCAACTCTGTTACTCCTGTAAATCAAAACAACTGTGCAAAATGGTACACAGCGAAAAAACAAACAAACGATACACATCTCCCTCTGAACTACTATACAAAAAAAACATGTGACTCCCAAAAATCCCGTCATCAGAGAGATGTGGCTAAGTCTCTCTGGTGAAATAGCACTATGTGCAACTGCAACTTCCCAGCTGTAGTTAAGTTGCTTCCTACTCAAATTGAGCTCCAGATTCGCTCATTCAACCAATTTTGACACTAATCTGCCTAAGTTTTACTCAAATCCCATAACTAACTCATTTTACACTCTTTGAACATTAAACCTAATATATATTCAGATTGTCGATATTATATATACACTTCAGGATAGTCCTTTATTTTCATCTTTAGTTCCAGGTTGTCATATAGTCC
>JAJHUR010116527.1:890-11798 GCA_027495735.1 Lutjanus campechanus | reverse complement strand
ACTTAACATGATGTAATTTTAATGCGAACTTACTGTATTTAACATACATTACGTACGTATGTAAACGTTTTTTTCACGAGAAACAAACCCCAGTGTCCCGGTTGAAAATCCTGTATGTTTGACCCATCCATCGACCTCATCAACATAACATAACATGACGTGATGTGACGTGACGTGACGTGACTGTTTTACATAAACTTATGTAACGTACGTTAAGTACTTACATAAAAGTTCCGTAATATACGTAACATCTTAAAAAGACATCAAAATCTACTTTTGTACTTTTGTTGCGTAACTTTAAAATGCGTATGCAAGTTAACTTACATTATTGTACATGACACAAGTTAAGTATGTTACACAAGTTTTAGTTTTACACATAAAACATAATGCTAAACAGACACCTCCAGAAATTACGCTACACTGGTATGTAGTCATAGTTTGAAGCAGAGGGGGGCTGACCAAGCAGCCATATTTCTTGCCCTGTCAGATTTCATTCCGCAAACATAAGATCCAAGTTGTAATGGACCAAAAAAATCTTTTAACAGTCGATTGTTTCAGAATTATGTCTTTCACAAAAGCGCATCATGTCTCTGTCCTTTATCCCCTCTCTTGTGCAGGTGGAATGGCTAAAAAATGAAGAGGTGCTGAGCTCCCTGACTGATGACAACATTGACACCCGAGCGGATCACAACCTCATCATCAACGAGGCGCGGCTGTCCGACTCGGGCAACTACACCTGTCTGGCCAGCAACATCGTGGCGAAGAGACGCAGCGCCACAGCCACTGTGATAGTCTTCGGTACGCTGTCCTCCCTCCCAGCTGCTGTTATTGCTTGTTACAACACATTACAGTGTACTGACACACTGTTTACATGGCACTTCAGATCAATTTGTTTGGTTTCCTGCACCCCTACACAAGTGATTAAGAGACCCATCTCAGTGTTTCCACTGAAGAGCGATGTTTCCTCTTTATTTCGATGAATGTATTATTCAAAGACTCAATTTACTGCCTCTCATTTAAAATCAATGTGTACTTTATGAAAGGAAATAAGCCACTGTGTCTTAATCTCATTTAAAAGGAGTGTTGCTTATTAAGTATTTATTTGCCAGAGGCCTTCCAGCAATGTGGGTTCACCCGCTTTGATAGCGCCGCTGAACATTTAGCTCTTGCGCACGTTAGACAGAGAGATCATTGAGTAAACCGCTTCAGTCAGAGCAGTAAGTGGTCGACTCCAACCTGTCGACCAGTATGAGTCAGTGTCGCCTTTAGAAATGGCAATTTCATTTAATGGCTGTTTTCTTTGCTTTCGCACACTTTCACGTCTTTATCTTAATCCAAGAGCAAGGAACATTGAACTGGCAATTAGGAAAGAGGGAGCTGTATATCCGCCACAATGAATGTGCGGTGCTCAATCTGCTCCAGTGGTTCTGCATTGTTGCCTTGCAGTGCCTCGGAGCCTGCATAATCATTAATAACCCCGGCTCTTGCTGGAGTATTTAACTATGCCAGAGTTCTGGAAAAAGTAATATGTGTTGTTTTGCACTCTCCACTGACTCTGTTGAACTCTCTCCAGTGAACGGCGGCTGGTCCCTGTGGACAGAGTGGTCGGCCTGTAATGTGCCATGTGGGCGGGGTGTCCAGAAGCGATCTCGAACCTGTACTAACCCGGCGCCTCTCAACGGCGGGGCCTTCTGCGAGGGCATGTCTGTACAGAAGATCACCTGCAACGCACTCTGCCCAAGTCAGTTCCACTTCATTTCTGAGTTTCTGCACAGAAATGTAACACTTAACTTTATGGAGTTGTGCCGTACAGATACAGAGGTTACTGGTCGCACTTTATATTACAGCACACCAATAAGACATAACAAGTCACACTTTATCAAATTAGACTAAAACTAGGAATAATATGGTCTTAATTAGACACAACTATACCCTACTTAGCAACTAACGGTACACTAATAAGTGTATTAGACAAAAACTAGAAATAACGTTATTTATAACACAGTATTAGACCATATATTAGACCCTTATTTGACCCTTATTAGAAGGTAAATAGAGGCATTTTACAATAGAACTGTACTGTAAGCTGAAGTATATTATTTCCCACTGTTAGACCTTTATTAGTCTTTATTAGAGGGTAATTTGTGACACATTACATCAGAACTGTACTGCAAACTAATGTGAAATCACATATCAAACTTACATTACAAAGAATATTTTGTCAAACAATACACTTTAGTTGTATTAGTAGTGGGAAACAGTACACTTTAGTTTACAGTACAGTTCTGTTGCAATGCATCCCGAATTATACTCAATTAAGTCTAATAATAGAAACAATACACTTTAGTTTGCTGTATGATTCTGTTATAATGTTTCTGTAATTAGGCCATAAAAAGACTAATAAGGGTCTGATAGTGGGAAACAATACACTTTAGTTAACAGTACAGTTCTACTATAATGTTTCCCTAATTGCCCTCGAACATGCCTCTAACAAAGTCTAATAATCCTCTAACAGTGGGAAATAATTTCACAGTACAGTTCTGTTATAGTGTGTCCATAATTTCATAATTACACTATAAGAAAGTCTAATAAGGGTCTAACAGTGGGAAACTACACACTTTGGTTTACAGTACAGTTCTGTTGTAATATATCGCAAATTACACTCAATAAAGTCAAGTAACAGAAACAATACACTTTAGTTTACGTTACAGTTCTATTATAATGTGTCCTCAATTATCTTCTAATAAAGTCTGAAACTTTGGGAAACAATACAATACACTTTAATTTACAGTACAGCTCTGTTATAATGTGTACCCAGTTACCCTTTAACAATGTCAAATTAGGGTCTAATACCCTCGAATAACATTTCTAGTTTTTGTCTAATTTGATGCAAAGTGCAGCTTGTTACATCTTAATAGTTTACTGTAAAATAAAGTTCAACCAAGTTACTTTTCTCGCGGTGTCAAAAGTTATTCATATTTGCTTATGAATGCTTAAGCTGATGTGTCAAAAATTATGACAGGCTGTAATAATAATATTAGTGGATGACAAGCTATTAATTATTTACACTTCTAGCACGATTTTTCCTTTCCTTTGTTTTTTTTTTTTTCAGATGACACACTGCTTGTGTTGCCAGGTCTTTTTTTAGGCACTTTGCACTATCACAGCATGTCACCCACATTAACATATTTGACATTTATCCGGTGCTGATATCCAGAGTGGCTTAAACGACTTGAATGAGCTTAAAATCATGTCTCATTAGCATTACAGACAACCGATAATAAGGATTGCGAGGGACAGATCCATAGTGACCTGACAGCATCCGTTTGCCACCGCACCGATCGTGCTGGAGAGAGAGAGAGCTGCTGCATGGAAGTAAATAAAAAAGAATAAAAAAGAACAGTGGGTTTATGATGCAAAATAAAGTGAGTGGAGGAGGCAGCGGTGAAAGAGGGGATATGACTCAGTGTACTGTGTGATTCAGGGGGTGAAGGTGAGCTGTGGTAGTTCTTGAAGAAATGGGTTTTTACCTTACAAGAGCAAACACAAAGGGGCTTTGCTGTTCTGAGTAGAAGGGTGAGGTTTGTTCTCGCACAGGCAGGGGTGATCCTATAGTGTGAGTGGTGTACATTCAGGCCCATCATTGTACAGACAAATCTGCAGACTAGAACTGTATGTCTACAACTTAAAAGCAGGGCTGATATGGAGCCAAAAATAGTCTTACTGGTAATGTACAGACACCCTAGCAGCTCTATGGGGGAAAACAATGTGTCTTTGAGCTAAATGCTAACCTGCAGATGTTTACGCAGGTAATGCCTACCATGGCTGCCATTTAAGTTTAGTGTGTTAGTGTAGCAGTTTTGCATATTCTGTTGCGCTGTGTAAGAATGAAGAACAAATCAGCCCACTCGGCTCCCATCAGCCGTACATGCCTGAACAGTGGAGCAAATGAACCGCCACTAATAGGCTGAAAGACTTGCATCCCTTCTTTTGCTATTTTTAAACATTGGAGCAAGTTAGGATTAAAAAAATAGTTATTTCTGAACTTTTTATATGTAGTTTATGAATTGAAAAATTACAACCATACCTAGATTCTTAACATCTGGAGAAGTATGTAAACTGAAGAACTATGTCAGATAGACATAACTACATTCCTGCGCTCTAAATATCCATTTGTGCTGCACGTCACATCAAAACCAGTGTCAGGCACTCTGACTCTGTTGTTGCCACCAGGGCAAAATAATCACAAAGGAAACAAAATGTTTCTCAAGAGAGATCAGAAGTCACACCCTTTCCAGTGGACCACCATGAGAACTAACTTCAGAAAAAATATGAATTGTGGTCAAAGGCGAGAGACAAATAATTTTTGGGTCCCATTTGAATTGTGCCATGAATGACACACATGAGGTTTGTCAATTTAAAAGACATTTTTCCGAGTTAAAAAAAAATTGTCTTTGTCGCAGTTTGTCATAAAACTGCTCAAGTATCTGTGATGGTACGTAATTAGAAAGACTACACACCCAGAAGTGGCGTCAAGACTTCCTCCCTCCAAAAGCTAACATTAGCCGTTGGAGCTACGATACCTGTGTGTTTTTGTACTGTGAGAAAAAGTCAGTTTTTAGACAGCTCATATTTAATGTTTAACACCATCTGAAGGTAGGTTCACTCTCTGCAGCACCCAACAGGAATTCATCAGACCAAGTAGTCATGATTGAAATCATCATCAGACACACAATAGACGGTGAATAAACAGTGTTATGAGTCATGTTTAATTTGGCGTCTGTCTGATGCAGCAACCAGCCCCTTTTTCAGTGAGAAATCTTAATTTTTTAAACAGTTTGCCTCTCGTTCCCCACAGTCCTCTCCCACTAAAACAGTGCACATAACCAACCAAGGCTGGTAGCGAGTCGAGGGGACAAAATCCAAACTGAAAAGTTTGTACAAAAATGCAGTGTATCTTTATAGATTATATTAATGCCGAATTGACAAGAGGACTGTTGACATATGACACTAATGTGTATATTTTTAAAGGTTTTCTCCAGTATAGAAACACTAGGTAGCCTGAATCCTTAAGTATGATGAGGTTGACGTTGACTGCTGTTAGTTATTGGTTTGATTTCTTGGCTTAATAATGTCTGTGTCGATTACTGATGGAGGCTGATCAGGCTAATTATCAGCTAATTGTAATCGTTTTTTAACGGCAGTATGCAGGAAACGGTTGCCCTCCGTGTGTGTCAGCTAACAAACAACAAAAAATTGGTTTTTATTCACCATATGCCCTCATGAGCTACGTAGACTCATGACTCACCTTGTCAAACTATGAAATATATGTTATATACTCTCAACACTGACATTTTATCTTTCACTGCTGAAAAGTACAGAACACGCTAAAAACTGCTATTAACTTTAATATTTAATACTTTTATTATAAAGCTTAGCTTCATAATAAAAGAACAGCTTTATCGGTCATGATTGAAGGCTCCATATTGCGAGAAATGGCACTTTCAGGTGGTAATGGAATGAAAAATTTCCTGCCATACGTCCCCCTGTCTGCACCAACGCTTTTAACTATAACAATGACCCCATGCCACCACACACTTACTTTTGGTAACAGCAAAATCATATTAGCTGTAATTATAAAACTTGTAACTGGATCATGCCCAACCAACTTTAAACTCTGCATATTTTGCTGATTCGCCATATCAACGCTTTGCATCAGCACTGAACAGCATGAAGATGCGTTCAGTATAAATATTTCCTCCTTATGTTGATAAAAAAAATGTATGTTTCTTAAAAATGTATTAATGCAAATTAGAAAGTAATCTTAAGAGTCAGGTTTGCTCTGGAAAACAGTTGCCCTTTCGCTTTGTACATTAACTCCGCCAACAAGATTATCTCTCCCTGAATCATGTATGCAGGCCTTAATCTCAAATCTGTGACAGATCTAAACCAGCAGGACCAAATCAGATATGTTTGATATCTACAACCTGACATATACATTAGTAAATGGGTCTTATCTGCACAGAAATGAAGACATTTTCTCGGGCTGCCTGCATTCAGTTGCGAGATCTGCATATCAGTCGTAAGAGGCAATAAAAGGGACCAACAAAAAAGCTTCCAAAAGACACTGCTTTCCTTATAAATAATTTAAAAAGACGCTGCGGCAGTTAAACTAAATGGAAACGTTTGTCAGCTTTTAACCTTTTCTCTGCAGAGCTGCAGAACAGAAAGGTTAGATCTGGTGCAAAGACCACCAGTAGCGCGATGGGTGGGGTGGGGTGGGGGGGGGGTGTCATTTGAGATTTTGGAACATACAACAGTCTCACTTGCAAAAAAAAAACTAAATTTGTACCTTGTCATCCGGTGTGAACATATTTCCCGCCTGTGAAATCCATTGTTATGTGTTCAAAGTGATGCATTTGGAGGTGAGGTTAATTGTTGCAGCGTTCTCCCTGCATAATTACATAATCTACCCTGTAGTGTGAGAATACAAATACGGGGTCGGCCCGGAGGGTGACAGACTTGAATGTGACAAAACTTAGGCAGAAACAGGAGGGGAGGTGTTTGCAAAAATGAGAGAAGACAGAGGAAATATGGTTTTGTGGAAAAAGTTGAACTCTAAAGTGGTAAACGGTGTATTTAACAGCTGCCATGTTGTGTTAGCGTGGTTCCCAGCTTGATTGAGCTCAGCTCTGCACGTCCGTACGCATCATCAGCACATGTGAAGTGAACATATAGAATTCTTTACATGCCTTGTCACCTCCGTGCAGATGTTGGGGCCCCCCCGTCAGTCTCAGCACATTGTTGCGCGTCCTGTTACACATGCTGTCTTGTTTTCCCCAAAGAGCCCCGGAAGCCTGAAAGCTGAGGATCGGAAATTGGCGGGGTCATCCTGCGAGGGCGCCCCGTGCCAATTTGTTCGGTTTGCGAGGCCTCAGACTGCCAGGGCGCAGATGGGGACAGACAGTCAGGTCTAGTTTAATGGCAACAGAGAACGCCAGAGCAGGAAGAGACAGGGATGGGGAACTAGTAGGACGGTACACAAGTCAGGGAATTAGAAAGAATCCTCACTCTCACATCATTAGAAGTAAAAGTTTGAAAATTAAGTTAAAAAGAGGATTTATTATGTTGAATTCAACACGTTCGTATGACCCATCTTGTCAAATACAGCAGCTTGGTCAGTGGCAGTGTATGCTTGAGAACTGCACCTGCAAGGCTCTACAGTCATGTAGGAATAATAAATATGCAATTCCAGGTAGACTTTCAAAATAAAGGCGCAAAATCTACTCTTAGATTTTGGAAAACATCATGGTTAGGTTAAAATAAGCGACAACGAAATTCGTTAGAGCAAGTCATTTAGTGTTTTCTAAGCCATTCTATTAAACTAAGTATTCTACGGCTGCTCTGCTGATGTGAGCCGAGGCTGCGAGTGTGAGCTACCGGTACTGGTGCAATCACAAGAGGTCAGCCTGCAACAGAAAGAATCTGATAGGCCAAAAGGTGTTACTGTACTACAACAGAGGCGCAATCCCATAAGGTCAGACTTGGAGCGTGCATTAAGCTTTGTGTTAATTGATAGGCTGTGTTGTGTTTTACCGGCACACAACATGCACAGATGCATATCCCCTGCATGTTTTATGACAGTAAACTATCGGCCGACTTTTTTCTGAAAATATTTGGATATGTTCTGTGTTCAAAAAAGAAACAAACAAATAAAACATTTTTTCCCGTTTCCTGTCATTGTATTTCCCGGGAAATGTCCTTGATTAGATTCCTGGGACTCCCGTTTCCTGGGGTAAAACCCTAGTGCGTATCTTATATATGTAACCTTTGTAACTTCCTAAAAATAAGTAAAGGTTTCACATGGAAAATGAACCCTGTTTTTCTTGGTTTAAAGTCGTGTTTTGGATTTTTTTCATCCATCCACCCCACCTCCCCTATATGCAATCGAGTCCCTGCGCTTCTTTTCCCAGAGTGTATTTCTGTCATCTCTCATGCAGATTTACCTGTCATATTTCATCATCAACTGACCAATGTTTGCTGAGATGTAAGCTAGCTTTAGCCTCAGTCTTTTAGCATTAACATTATATCATGTATGCAGCTGCTAGTTAACTTTACATAAACACTTTCACAGGGTTCTTGTTTAAAAACTTGTCAGATGGAAACATTAAAACATCAGCTGGACACTTCTCGGCCAACTCAGGTCCAGTTAGCAGCAGCTTACATAAGTTGGTGACACTTATGGAATCTGCTTGTGAGTCATTATTTTAGCCAACAAAATCCACCATCGTCGGCGAGAAATGAGAAGCTGCTTTTGTTTACTCCTCTAAGGAATCACAGACCTCGTGTTTCAACAATTCCTCTTTATTCCGATGTTAAATCGGCCATCGTTATCACGTAAACTGCACAAAAGCAGTGCGAGAATAGAAAGCTTGGCAGGCGTAGCAACAGTAACTAAGGGGGGGCTTAGCGAAGGGTCAGTTGAGACGCAGCTTTAATGTCACTTCCTTGCAGGCAAGCACAAGGAGGCACGCACATGTGCAAAAAGTGTAATAATGTCGTATATTTTCCTGCTGAAGGTTATGTGCTATTCCAGACAATCAGCTAGCAACCTTGGATGTAAACAATGCAGGTTTAAAGAAAAAAATAGAAAAAAAATGTTTTATAAATGCTTTATGAGGGTGGAAATCCCTTCAACAACATTGTTCTGCTTAAAGAAGCTACAGAAAGTCTTTCGGTAAGCAACACCGAATGTAAACATGGCTTTGTGTGCTTACAATAAAACTTTTATGCACCCTCAGTTTGTAGCCAGCAATCAAACCCCAATGTGCTGGTAAACACTGTCTACTTTCTCACCTATTATCAAAAGGCTCTTACCTCTCCATCAGTAAGTCTATCTCTCTAAGTCTGTCAACTTCAGAATATTTGTACAAGCCACATGAGATCACATAAATGATTCAGCTTTATGAAAAAAAATCAGATATTTTAGTCATGCACTTCACTTCAGCGCTAAACCGTAATGCGCTTTCTTTCATTCTATTAATAAATAAGGACGAGTGGGTGTCATTTGTCTTATGTTTTATACTTTTACGCCCAGGCTTTATATTTATGCACGTACACACTATCTAGTTAAACCTGACGGCAACGCGCATCTTTTCAAGACAGTGGCTGAGAAAATGACACAGTCAGCCGCCTCTCCAGCCCCGTCTGTGCAGGAGAAGCTCTGATGAGGTGGGTGATCAATAACAATGACTCAGCTTTTGCTTTTCAAGGTGCTGTAACGTCTGGCTTTCAAAAACTCACTTTCTGACTCGGGAGTCTGAGACAAAAAAAAAAGTGAATTTCTAGACACTGACTGATGTCTGGGTGTCGAAGTTTCAACCGGCTGCCTCTCGCTGCCAAAATAAAGCTGTCAGCCTTAAGAGAAGGAGGGGAGGGCGGGTGTTCTGTTTGCAGTGTGGAGTTCACATAAAAAAAAATAATTAAGTCCAAGAGAAGAAGAATGAGAATAGCCTACTTAAGCAGAGATAAGTAGATCCGTGGCACAGCCATGGCCCGGAGGCCTCGGGGGATGACTGAAGTAGCGCGCGGCAGAGAGGGAAGGGTGTCGTCCTGTTAGCAGGGGCTGATCCGTGTCTTTGTGGGAGTGAAGCGGATGCATGCAGGAGCGAAGCGTGGGCTGCGGTGAACCCAGCTGTCTGAGCTGTTGATTGACAAGCCCGTCCGGCTCTGACAGGCCAGCCCAGAGCATCGTCTTAATGATGGTCGGAGTGCAGGGAGAGCACGGAGGCTGGGTGAGGTCAGAGGCTGCACCATGACGAGGCAGAGAGCCACTTAAGCAAGAAGAGACGAGAGAAGACTGTTAGAAATGAAGCTGGTATTGTGGAGACTGAAGTGTTTTGATTGAAGGATAGAACAAGTGATTAAAACTGAGTCGATGCTGATTGTGTGCCGTAAAGTGTGGAGGCCCATCTCTGCCAGCATGATGAAAATCCTGTAAGTCATGAGAAATGTTCTTGAAATAGTGACTTAGTATCACAAAAATAATGAAGGAAGGTTCTAAAAATGAGTTAGCGTCCAGGCTCAATGAAAGTTAAATAAAAAATAAATATTTTGTTGTCATTATTTTGAGCTACTAAGTCATATTGTTCGCTAAAAAGTCATTATTTATCAATAGTAAGCAATTATTTTGAGATAAAAACTTGTTTTAAAATATTGACTCATTATTTTGCAGTAGTAACTCTTTATTTTGCAATACTAAATCGTTATTTTGATACACTAACCAATTATTTTAAGATACTAACTCTTACACAAACTTGCAGCACAAAGCCATTTTGAGATTCAAACTCATTTTTTTGATAAACCAACTTAATATTTTGCAGTACTGACTCATTATTTTGCAGCAGTAAGTCATTGTTTTGCAGCACTAAGTCATTATTTTGTAGTACTAAGTCATTGTTTTGCAACACTAAGTCATTGTTTTGCAGCACTAAGTCATTATTTTGCAGCACTAAGTCATTATTTTGCAGCACTAAGTCATTATTTTGTAACACTAAGTCATTGTTTTGCAGCACTAAGTCATTATTTTGCAGTACTGACTCATTATTTTGTAGTACTGTCATTATTTTGTAGTACTGTCATTATTTTGCAACACTAAGTCATTGTTTTGCAGCACTAAGTCATTATTTTGCAACACTAAGTCATTGTTTTGCAGCACTAAGTCATTGTTTTGCAGCACTAAGTCATTATTTTGTAGTACTAAGTCATTATTTTGCAACACTAAGTCATTGTTTTGCAGCACTAAGTCATTATTTTGCAGCACTAAGTCATTGTTTTGCAGCACTAAGTCATTATTTTGCAGCACTAAGTCATTGTTTTGCAGCACTAAGTCATTATTTTGCAGCACTA
>JAJHUR010116525.1:1400-18510 GCA_027495735.1 Lutjanus campechanus | reverse complement strand
GAAAAGTCTCAAACAGCTTTCAGAATGAAGAAATCTAGCGAATGACCTTGTCTCTCCAGGTCAAACACCACTGCCATGTACCACACATTGTTCTGTCTGTTTTGAATTAACTCCTCTCTAACAAGAATCAGCGATGCCGTATATCAGTCAGCTAAACACCCAGATTCACACAGGCGGTGGACTCCAATCCATTTCACAAGCAGCTGTATCTCATTGGTTCATTCATCAAAGACCGCTTCCTGTCCTCCGTCTCCCACCGGAACCAATTTGTTCATAACCCCTTGAATTCTGGCACCCTCGCCCCCAGTGTGGAGACAAGGACCGCTTCCTACATAATTAGTCTGTACCAGGCATTACCGTCACAGTGACAAAAACACGACCTTATCCAGGATGGTCTGTAATTCTGGTCTGCACTGAAAGAGGCACTGTGGGAGATGGAAGGCATACAGAGGGAGGTGGGGGAGATGATAAGGTGTGAGCAAAAAAGTGAGTGAAAGATTAAAAATTTGTTATAATTAGGTTGTGCTGTTAAGGGACCAGGAAGAATGAGAGAGATGGAGAAAAAGTAAAAGAAAGATCAGGAAAGGGCAGAATTAAAAATGAAAAGGACAAAAAACATAATGAAAACATGTGGTGTCGTGTGGGACAGAGAAAGGAACCGTATGTGAAAGCTACATACCAATAAACGGGACAGACAAACAAACAATATGAAGCAAAATGTTCATGAAACAGCACAGTTGTCTTGAGATAGATGAGTCTCATCTCCTGAAAGTTTGCGAAACAGGCACACTGTTGGTGCAGAAAATGTGAGAAATATATCTTCCTGCTGTGGAGGGATTTATGTGAAGGAGCTGAGGACTAGAAAAAGGTGAAAGAGGTAACAGTAGGACAGAAATACTTTGGATTGGCAGGGCCTTTAAGTTGTTGGGGGGATGGATTTGCTCCTCTGTTTGCCTTTAAATCTGACAACCCGAGTTTAATTTCCTACTCAAGATGTCTACTTTAAGGAAAAACGTAATTAGTACTTAGATTTTTATGCAGAGCACCGCATGATTCTCGAAAATTATTCACTTACTCACTCATTCAAATTCATTGATTCCACCACAGGTAGTCCATGCATCACTATCAGGGCTGCTATTGGCCATTTGTGTGCCCTGAGTGTAATTGCCCCCCAGTCATAAACCTGTAATAAAAATACTATTTTCTTTGCGCACCTATTCAAATTTTAAATTTTGAGTGTACAAGGGCTTAGATAATTATGACTAAAGTATGTGATAACTATTCTCATGTTCAGTTAAGTTTTCACAGCAGTTATCGAATTTATACCATTTTTTTACACAGATTTGGTGCAAAATTTAACCATTTTTGACCAATCAAGAATTGATTTTTTTTTAAAAGTCACATTAAGGAAGCAAGAACTTGAGGAACATTAAAGCTGCAGTAGGTAGAAACCCTATAAATAGTTGATTTTTGAGTATCATCTGAGCAGGTCAGGGGACCCCTTGCTGTTGAATTTTCTCGGCTTTACTGAGATAAACCGAGCCAGGATCATTCAGTCACCTCTTCTATGTCTTGTTTTTATTTAACAATGGCTAAAACCTTTAGCAGTTTTCTAACAAAGTATGTAAATGTAACCTTAATGTTACACTGCGTAGTTTTTGACCACTTGTGATGTAGACGTTTACATTCAGGCAATAAAGTCATTTATCAGCCACATGATGTTAAATTGGAGCCACAGAGGGAGGATGTTGATTTGGTGGGTTAACAAAACATCAGACTTTGATACAGGAGACAACTGTTTATTCTTTTCTTTTCTTTTCTTTTCTTTTCTTTTCTTTTCTTTTCTTTTCTTTTCGGGGCGGCTGTGGCTCAGTGGTAGAGCGGGTCATCTCCCAATCAAAGGGTTGGGGATTCGATTCCCGGCTCTTCTAGTCTACATGTCGAAGTGTCCTTGGGCAAGACACTGAACCCCGAACTGCTCCCAGTGCTGCGCCACCGGTGTATGACTGTGAGTGAATGAGTTCTGATGCACAGGTTGGGTCTTCTGTAGAAGAAGAAGCCACCTGTAATTAGTGTTTGAAAGTGTGTGTGAATGGGGTAAATGTGACCTGTAATTGTGAAAGCGCTTTGAGTGGTCTAGAAGACTAGAAAAGCGCTATATAAATACAGTCCATTTACCATTTATTTTATTTTATTTTATTTTATTTCATTTTATAATGACCATTATGCTTGTTCTCTAAGTACTTCTTTTTAATCCAAACTAAAAGCTTTCCCTATCCTCAAATGAGGTTGAACCACAGCAATTTGAGATCAGAAAAAGGTGTGGACGACAACTGCCAGCCAGTGTAACATTAATAATACACTGGGCAGTTACAGTAGGACATACCTACACTGTGCATTTTGACAAGAAACATTGAATGCAAACAAAATTGTGTGCTTGTTTACAAGAAAAAATCACACTGTACCTTTAACATGAAGATAAACTGCTTTAATTGCCCATCCTTAACTATAATGTAAGCTTCTTATTTCAGAAACAGAATAAACAACATGTCCAAATCATTTGTGCAGTGACACTTTGAAGGAGGGAAAGCAGACTGTCAATTATGTCTGGACAGTAATGTAAAGAAACATCAGGGAAAACAACAGGGAGAGATGACAGGCAGGTAGATCTTTATAAACGTGCAGAGATTGAGGAAAAGAGGGAGAGATACCAAGAGAACTCACAGTATGTGTGATGAAAAGTATGTGAGGACACAGCCTGGTGTTAAAATAAGCAGTGTTCTGTACTTTTGGGGGGGGGGGGGTTCTTGCCCTCCATGATTGCCAGCTGCACACAAAGAAGTACCGCTTCGATCCACAATGACAGTAATGACAGGATGGTGCTGAGCAACACCAACCCTCTTATTAAAACCTGCACATTCTGTTTGTTATGGGCTTAAGGTGACACACATCGAGGTACACACAGTACACGTACACACATATGAGCACGCATGCAATCTGTAAGCGTGGGCAAAATGCATCCTGCAGCCTCATTATGCTTCTCTAAACATCAGTGAAATAAAACTCTAATAAGGAATGAGGTTGGAAAAGGTTAATAACCACCCCTTATTAATTTTGGATTAAATACGCAGTAATGAAATCACAGAGCTGTGCTCAATAAACTGTTAAATGTTGCACTTCAGAAGAAGTACGCCATCGCCTTCTGATCTCTCCCTGCAGCTGTTGTCTTATCTGCTCGGTGGAGGGCTTTTATTTTGTTTATTTATTTATTTATTTTTGGAAAAAAGGAAGGGTAATTGGGAGAACGGAAGGCATGTGACCTGAAAGCTGTTAAGCCATTGGTTGATGAAGTTGTCTAATTCCTGTTTAGTGAACTTGAGTGACTTATAGCAGTGGTGACTCATGATGTGCAGGAGGTTAAAAAAAAAAGCAATAAAAAAGTTTTGTGGCAAGGTTTTGAACATGACGCTTGGGGACAAATTGTGTCTGTCTACATGTTTGTGTTTATGTATGTGCCTCCTCTGTTTGTTTGTCACTTGGGATGACTGAGTTTGATTGGGAAAAGTCTATCATTGTGAGTCACATTTTGCTGAAAATGCCAAAGACCGTTTGAAGATCAGTGTTGTCCAATAAATATTTACACAACATCATTAACAACTCATTTTGTCCAACAACAACAGACTGAATCAGATCCAAATGTTAATGGGTTATGATTGGACCTTTTACCTCGACTTGTCCTTGATGCAAGGACATGGAAAAAATGACATGCTCTTGTTATTACAGCATGACTGTGGCTATTTATGGATATAGTTTGTTTTCATTATAGAGAAAAGTGAAGTAGGGCCAAAAACATCAGAGTAATATATTCTGGATTCTTAAAAAAATAAGATTTCCATGTATAATCAGTCCATATTGGTGGTTAATGGTTCACAGAGTTGTAGACTGATGATCTTAAAGTGGACATGCTATGCTCATTTTCAAGCTCATACTTTTATTTGGGGTTTCTGCTAGAATAGGTTTACGTGCTTTCATTTAAAAAAAAAAACACACATTATTTTTTTCTCATACTGGCCATTGCTGCAGCACCTCTGCTCATCACCTTTCTTCTGAAAAGGTTTGGCTCCTCTCTCCTTAAGGCCCCGAGCCCATTCCAAATTCCCAAACTAGCTGCACGTAATGGAAATGTTTTACATTGTGATGTCACCAAGCAACAGAACTAAGGCTGGATTACAAATGAGGTGTTTCAGGCAGTTCAGGAGGAGTATTTTCTGTAGGAATGTGTAACTCCCTTTGGCAAGGACCTCTGTCTTTGCGACTTTGCAAACCTGTTACATGCACAAAAGCTATTACATATTAAAGGAAAGGGAATAACCCAGAAAGCATTACATGGTCACTGAATCAGGCAGTGCAGGGGCACCAGTTGTTGGTTTATCAAACCTTTCCTTCTTTTTGAGAAAAATGTTTTATTCAGTTTACACGCTCGTCTGTGTTTCCTCTCATGATCATGTCTGTTTGACTTGCTGTTCCTGCCCTCATGATGTTGTGTGATCTACCTCCTCCATCCATTAGGAATTCGAGGAAGTCATTGCTGTTCTGTGAAAATCCATTCATCCATCCATTTTCTGTAACCGCTTATCCCTATCCCAGCTGACTTTGGGCGAGAGGCGGGGTACACCCTGGACAAGTCGCCAGTTCATTGCGGGGCTGACACAGAGACGAACAACCACTAACTCTCACATTCACACCTACAGGCAATTTAGAGTCTCCAATCAACCTATTATGCTGCATGTCTTTGGACTGTGGGAGGAAGCCGGAGTACCCGGAGAGAACCCACGCAGTCACGAGGAGAACATGCAAACTCCCTGCCAGCTTGGGGATTCGAACTCAGGACCTTCTTGCTGTGCGGCAGCAGCGCTAACTGTGAAAATCATGAAGCAAAATGTCAACTTTTTATGGGTGAAGAAAAGCAGTGATGACAAGGCTTTTGTTTTTGTTTTTTTACAAATCTGATAGATTTTTAAATGGTTTATTTAGCTTAGGAAATACTGTAGGTGAATAATATCAACCTAAAAAAGGAAGACTTCAGTTTATCTAAATTTAATTTGGAGATGCATGGTTTTCATTGGGCAGCTAAGTTGCATTGTATGATCTATGAAAAGAAGAGACTAAAACTGCCTTGAACAAGTCCTGACTGACAGAAACATAATTTATTTTCTTCGCTGATAAAATATAACAAATCATCTTAATAGGCTACCAGAGCCAGTTCTTGGGGCAGTACACTGTAAAATATTTTGAGCTGGTTTAAATCATTAAGTTTCCCTGCCGTTTAAAAATAAGAAATAGTAAACTGAGTTAAACTCGAATAATTTATTCATTTTTCTGAGGAGTTGCTCTAATGTAAAAGGATCAACTAACAGGTACAATTAACTTAAAGTGATATTCCACTTTGTGAGAATAAGCCATTCAGTATGTACTCACCTCTATGCTGATGTGATGATGGGTGAAGGTCTTCAGTTCACAAAGCAATCCTGGAGTTTTAGGAGAAACAGGGTAGCAGCCTCATCCAGTACAATGGCAGTGAATGTGACCACGGATAAAACGTTAAAATAAGAACACAAAACAAACACAAAATGTCTCCATCCTGCTTGTGTGGTGTAATCCAAGTGTCCGCGAGCTGCAACATTAAAACTTAACCACAAAAGACGCCATTTACACCATGTTTTTAGCCGAAATGTCAACTGTAGCATGTAGCCGGTAGGATGTAAACATGGCGTGGATCTCGCGAGACTTCGTATATATCTTAATGGCCGCACGTTCTGAAGTCTCGAAGTCTTTTAATGTCGCCTGAGTCTATACATTGATTTTTTAAGGAAAATGTTGTAGATTATATCTTTAAATTAATGATAAAATATTAATTGAATTAAATTAATTAAATTTAATTTAATTCATAGAATATGTTTTACAGAGTGCTGGCAAATGCAAGGGGCACAGGGCACTGAACCGTTCTGCACTGCTCGTAATTTACACACTGCTGGTACATTTGTTAATTATTTTAATCCTCTGAATCCGTCCTTCATCACTGGTATTTGACACTAATTGACCTTCTGTCCCTTTCTATACACCTGGAAGATGTTCTACACAGATTCAAATTTATACAGGAAGATGATTTGGAGTGCAGCCATCATACTCATACATGAGCTCCATCAAAACTTCTGCTGTGTCGGCAGGATTATTAAGGGGTTCTCTTAGTTTATCCTATATATGTAATCAGTTAGATTGTTGCTTTTCTCACAGTTTTTATAATTGTTTATATATGTAAACACACCCAGGTATGACTAACTGAATGCAACTTTTTCATTAAATCATGTTTAAAATAGACGGCAGTAATGGGCACAGCTTTTGGAAACAAACTGACTGCATTAGCTTCAACTGCACAGATACTTGTCTTGCCTTGTCATGACTGGTTTGTACAAAGGCAGTGACCAGAATTTTATTGTCTCTGGAAATGCAAATTCAACGTTGTCCGCCCTTGAAATATGTTAGACATTTAAGGTGGTCTATTACAACTTGAATAATCCACTAAATAAAAGTTTGAGGTGCTCTTATATTTGGGTTACTGTGAATAGTTTTTGCCAAGGTCCGGATTCCCCTCACAGCTCATTCAATTATCTTTTAAAGATAGTTTAATTTAAAGGAACTGATTTGATTGAGGCTAACTTTTTTTTCACCAGCTGTTAAAAGCAATATTTGAAACATTAATAATATTTTTAATTTCTTTTTGGCCTAGGGGGCAGCTTGAGCAGGTACCAATGGTTCACATTTCCCTGTTATGATAGGGGGAATAGTATGGTCAGTGATACCACTCTCCTTTGGCTGTTTTTCTTTACATAGACTGGTCAGTTACATGCCGTTATTATCATCAAAATAACAGAATACATTTCTTTTTAAAAAAACTCACAGGATTAAAGAGCACCAACAATAACACACCTCTCTCTCTCCTTCTTACTGTGGTCTCTGTTGCTGAAAGCTGAGTCTCCACATTTGCCTTTTCAGTCTCTAAGCTACTTACTTGTGAAAACTGAACAAGAGCTGTGGTGTTAACTTAAGTGTCTTGTTCACCTGGAGTGAAGTGACCTTACAGTGACACCAAGGCACTGGCAATACTTTTTTTTTTAAATGACATTAAAATAGTGTCAAACCATTTGTTCTGGGGGTGAGTTTGTGTGTTTTGTTTTTTTTAAATTTCTGCTAGTATCTCTTGACATTATTATTACTACTCAAACATTGTCTCTTTATAGGATGATATTCTGTTAATAAAGTGGGCACTCACTTAGCAGCAAGCTCAATCAATCTCACAGACCCAGTGGTAGGGCCAGGTATTGGTTCTCAATACCTTTAAGGTCAGTGCTTAAGTGAACAACAGTAGCCTTGTGGCTGTTGGGTACACCCAGACACTTAGACCAGGTGTGAAATTCACCCTGTCAGGCCTGGTCGATGGCAAGAACATCAAAGCAGGAGGACACAAGCTGGGTATGTGCTTGGAACTGGAGGACTGGGCTCTCCTCATACAGCAAGGAACAGGGAATATCAGAAGAGTCTGGCCTTAAATGTACGTGTATGTATGTAAGATATTGACTGTTACCCAATACCAAGAAGTATTGAAACTTTGCCATCGAAATGATACCTGCATTCAATCCTTTTTGTACCCCGATCTAGAAAAAAAAAAGTACTTGTATGGTTTTCTTGCAGCCATAAGCATTTTTGATTTCATTTGATTGACCCACTACTGCAGCAGCTACAACCCATACAGTCTGTGGTATGGTGACATTGAATGTTGTGTATTTGAGGGAGTTACCAAAATGACAGTATGTCAGTACTACATGCCTGTGGTATCTGATTATAAATGAAATGCATTAGATGCAGGTTTATTTCAGGAATGCTTTATTAACATAATGGGTATCAAATGAAGTAGAAAAAAAGGATCAAATTAAGTATCAGTATAACTCAAAGGTACTGGTGTATTAATATACATACTGGCAGGGCCAGATCAACACTTCACTGTGCCCCTTGGCAACAACATTCAAGTGCCCACCACAACTGTGATTGCAGTGTAGACAAGTACATTTTAATGATAAATTATAATAAAATGTTCAACAAATCAGGCTTCATCTGTAGAACTCTATAGCACAGTAGCATAGCCCCACACTAAATATATCAAATGCCTCAATAGCTAACATTCATCGAGTGCATTCAAGAGAAATTATGATTTACATGAACAAATGTCAGCTTTATTGAATTTAAGGTGCACAACTGATTTTTATTCAAGTTTAGAGATCCGGAATGATTGGTGATAACAAGTTAAATAAGACAAAATAACATTTAATCAGCTCGGGCAAGACAGGCAAGAATGAAACTGAGGCAGAAACAGCTCTGATAGTTAGTCTATTTATTTTCAGAGCTGATTTAGGTGCAAATTCAACAATATATTGATCAAATTTTTTTTTAAGTTATTTTTTTGTCCATTTTGTGCCTTTATTAGATATTACAGCTGAAGAGTGGACAGGAAACATGGCAGAGAGAGAGGGGATGACACGCAGCAAAGGGCCGAAGGCGGGAGTCGAACCAGCAGCCGCTGCAGAGGACTAACAGCCTCAGTACATGGGGCGGATGCTCTACCAACTGAGCTAAACCTCCACCCCTATTGATCAAATTTTATTTCAAATAGAAAATGTTACACTTCTTTACATATTATATTAATAAAATGAGGTTATAGGCTGGGTCCAGACTGACTTGTCATTTGGTCTGGATGCAGAACTTGGTCTGGCCCTGAAACAATATAGGATTCAAACCTTTAAAACTGAAAATATTTAATGTGGAACAAAATGCATTCTTTATATTTGTTAGAAGTCAACAAATTCTGATCTCAAGAATTTGGTGACTAACACTGAATGTAAATATAACTTCTTTTTTGTTTGTTTGTTTACAAGAAAACTCCTCAGGGCATCTCTAAAGGCAAAATCCACAATTACAAAATCTAGTCAAGAACTCATATGTACCTCTGAGGAATAAGCTTGTGTTCGAGTTTTTTTCTCTCTCACTTATGAGGGAAGGAGTTTCTATATTCTGCTTGATCATTTTGTGATATCTGATATGTTTCTCTTAAGATGTTTCCCTTTATGAGCAAGACGGCGATAACAGAGACAACTGATTTGTGACTTAATTAGACAAATTTGAACCAAGGTCTTAGACTGAGATTCTTTTTTTTAATACTTTTGGGGTGTTTGTCCTTCATTTGATAGCAAGGAGATGAGGAGTAGGATATGAGAGATATGGACCAAAGATATGGTTATGAGTGTATTTATTTATTTTTTATATGAAAGAATCAATGAAGCGAGACAAATTGGCAATTTAGTTTAAGTTTAGTTCTGTTTAATCTAAATGTACCATCTCTGCTGGCTTCTGTCCGTGCAGCACTATTTCCTGATACACTGAAGAAGGATTAAAATGTCTGTTGACCATGATTAAATGCAGAGCAAATGAGTGATTGTCTTATATTGAATGCAGTGTCCTGCGCTGTACCCCAGAATACAGCTAGGCAATGAATCAAATGTTTAAATTTATTGAAGATGCCTCAGCCATACATCATGATAAGCTATATGGCTTATCATCATATATAACTACTGCGCGACAGCCCTGTCTGTGGTTGCGATTCTCACTCTTTCTCAAGTTCAGTTCAAGCAGAAAATCCCTTTGTTCTCATTTTGGTGTTAAAGCATGCACATTGCACAGTTTCTAGGAATAATAACAGGTGTAAATGTACAATCTCTTTTTGGATTGTGTTTTCTTATAGAGTGTTAAAGCAGAGCCGACTGGACTTGCGAGGACAGTCATTAACTACTTTTATTTCCTTCTTGGTAATCTTAAAAGTGTGTTTTTGTAAGCGTCTGCCAATTATCTTAGTGGCTCTTTTTCTTTCTGCTTATTTCTGTTGGTATGTGGATGCTGTCAGTGTAGTTAAGATATCAGCGCCTGTTTTGTTTCAAAGGAAGGTATGGAAAAAAATTAATAGCATTCATTTTTGTGCTGTTTGAAAAACAGCTTCCACCGACTTGAAAATTGCTTGTGCTTGGTAATCCATCACAATAAACAGGAAGCTTTAATTTGGTTTTTGTTAGAGTAGCTGTGTTATTGTTGTTTCATTGGGAGTTGAGTTTCTTTTTTTATTATTATTTTTTTTATATTATTTCACACCTACGCTGTGCTTACTGTCAATCACCTGACAGACACAGGAAGAGATGGAAGTCACCACCAGAAAATAATCCCTCAAAAATGTCACCTTTTAAACTTGGTGTTAAATCTGTGCCTTTTTATTTGGGGCATTATGGATTAGGTAGGACTGTGGATATGTTTTGATAGCCTAAAATCTATTTTTTAATCAGATGCTGAATTAAAAGAATGTTGATTAGAAAGATATGAGCTGTAATTTGAAGTGACTGCTGTATTGTGCAAAAGTAGCTTACTGTATGTTTTATCCTTTAACCACATCACAGTACAAATACTGTTGTGTAACATTAATTACTAAACTATGTGACCATGTATGAGGTGAGATACTTACATTAGAATTGTTGCCAAAGTAGTGTTGGTCAAATGTAATCATCACCAAATCAGTTTCTTTACTCTTTATCTCTATTGTTATTATAGTAGTCATACTCCATCTGGGTGCAGATTTGTGGTGATGTCATGTAGAGATGCTCTGAACCATCCAGACATTTCATGAGGTGAAGCTGTAACTGGTACAGCTGTTTCAGAGGTGTGAGACCAGTGATGTGGCTGAGAGAGTATTTAATAATCATCGTACCTGCTGATCTATTTTCACCATCTCCCAGCCCTTTTGTATGTTGCATTGCTGCACATACATGAACCAAAATAGATGATGTGTATGGAGATGCACAGTCTGTGCTCCCAGAACATGCTCCAAATGGACGCATACAAGGACAACTGTAGACACGACGGATGGGTGTCTTATCACCTCGTGTTTGGCACTTATTATTCAAATTTCAACCGAGGGTGCAAAATATTCAAGTGAGTGTGCAGTACAGGCTTTTGCACCCTCATGAATCAGGCCTGACTATGGGCTACCTTTATCTATTGTTACTTTGGCCACCAGGGGTTTAAAACATACAAAGCACCAGATACTGTCACATAAGTTATTGAGGTCTAACTGATCTACAGGCATCACTGTGTGCCAACATTGTTCTCTGGACTCCCCAAAAATGTTTATTTAATTTCATCATCTGGTAATGTGGTCTTCATTAGTATGTTAGCAAACACACACACAAACAAAAACCTGTATACTCTATGTGGGCGAAAGGTATTGTAAACAACAGAAAACATTTGTATACAGTGCTTGGGTGAATGATTGTGTCAAACACAGACTCATATACACTTAAACAGACACAGAGACACATATTTTCTACCTCCCACTGCAACTTCCCTAAACATACTGAATTTTTATCCCTGACAATACATTCCCTCCACCGACACAAAAGGTTGATGACACCGCGGCTGACTCAGCCAGACGGTAGAAATCTTCATTGTGCTAATTAGATCCTTCGCTGTCTGTTAAAGACTTTTATCTCTCCCACATCTCCATGCCCATCTAATCTGGTCTTATCTGCAGGCTCCATCTCAAGGTGATTGCTGAGATAGTCTCTGCCATGGAGTTAAAAGGAACACTATTGTCTGAGTGAGCAGAAATAGTATCTCATTTCCCCTCAGTCAAACTTGTCCAAAGTCAGCCTTCACAGTACTGTTTGTGTATGCAGGTTTGTGTGTGCATGTGTGCATATGGGTCTTTTTGAGTGTGTGTGTGTGTGTGTGTGTGTGTGTGTGTGTGTGTGTGTGTGTGTGTGTGTGTGTGCGTGTGTGTGTGTTGTCGCCACCACCCTAGGGAAAACACTCTGAATTGGTACAAAATGTCATTTTGTCACTGCAGGCCATCATGCAGCAAACAAAACCAGACACACACATGGAGGCACACACAATAAAGTTAAATAAAAACACAGCTGGCTTGTTCAAACCCCAGACAATTGGTTTTGTTGCAGGATAAACATTTTTATTCAATGCTGGTACCAGCTGTGTTCAGGTCGTTTTCATAGTGTTTATATACTTTTCTGTTCACATTTGGTTTGTTACATTTGGAGCACCTCAGGGATGCAAACTCCTGCTTTCTGTTCAAGCAAACATTTCGGTGAAAAAGGCTCCAGATGACTTGGATGAGGTGGTTTGACTGTGTGTTGACACTGCAGTGAGCATCCATTTCAGACAGCTGAACACATGAGACAAGCTCAAAAACCGGTGGCCATGGATTGCCTGTTTGAAAGCAAGGGAAAGATGCCTGCAGCTTTACTTTTGGCCAACAATTTGGCAGGAACAACACATATAAAATCTGCCTGCTGCATCACCACCGCCGGCACTTCAGGTAGCAAGTTCATAATCATTACATTACCACAATCAAGTTCTGCAAAGTGTCTGCCAGTGATCTGAATACTCAATGTGATATGGGCTCCCTGTAGGAGTCAAAACTAAGTACTTCCTGGGGATTGGTGTAAAAAATGTGGGAGAAAAATTAGGTCGTGATTATAATCAGTTGAATACTCAAATAGAATGGTGAAGTTTGATTGGCTCTCCTGTGCAAGAACTTGAGTCATTCTATGATGGGATGAAAAGACTAGACAGCAAAAGTTGTTCATTTAGCATTGAGTTATGGTCAGAAAGGTGTGGTTTAGACTGAAGATTACAGCACTCATAATTTATATGTTGAAAGAATTTCTACTGACCCCTATAAGGGTCCTGTAGATGAAGATGCTCCTTCACAACTTCTCGACATTTTTTTCTGTTATTTTTTCAGCTTTATTGTTTAAACATTATATTTCCTATGACAGAGCGTGGGACCTTAAGATGATTTAAAAAAACACTAGCACACTAGTCAGATCAGTTGGACTGTGCACCGCTGCAGATTGTGTGACCACCCAGGAGGTGAGGACAAAAGCCAGGATAAGAGCCATGCTCCAGTTTGGACTTTAGGCTGTTCCTGGCTAATGTCCAGTTTGGAAAATTAAAGGGATGAAATGGGACCCAGGCTGGCCAAGCTATGGGAAATTAGAGACTGTGTTGGTTGTGTCCATATCTTTACACAGACAGCTCCACTCCATCTACATCCCGGGTCAAGTACTCAACGGGCAGACTTACACGCTTCTGTTATCTTTTAGTTACTGTTGCACCTGATGTACTTAACTTTTTTACTTAACTAATTCTAAGTAAAAGAAATGTTTCACAATATTATGGCAGATCAAAATTAATTTTGTTTTTGTTTGCTTGCAATGGTAATTAATTTTATTTTGAATAATAATGTGTTTTCATAGGAATGCAAGAATCCACCTCAGGCCATCGTCCACCACAGTCTCCAAAAAAATGGCATGTTATGAAGATGACTAGGCCCTATACTTAGTCACCTGTT
Source organism: Lutjanus campechanus (assembly GCA_027495735.1). Taxonomy (NCBI): domain Eukaryota; kingdom Metazoa; phylum Chordata; class Actinopteri; order Lutjaniformes; family Lutjanidae; genus Lutjanus; species Lutjanus campechanus. The sequence continues at coordinate 4,991 of JAJHUR010116525.1, read as the reverse complement.
TTCACATACTGGCTACACTCAGGAGAAACTTGAAGCAAAGTACCATTCTGTCAAAGTTTAGCCCTACCGTAATGGCTGTTGGTATTTTTGAATGGGATTGTTTTACTCTATAATTTTTTATTTTGTTCCTCCAACCATCCATTATCTATCACCGCTTATCCTTTGGATGGTTGCTGGGGGGATTGAGCCGATCCCAGCTGACATTGGGTGAGAATTGATGTTATTTTATTGTTATTAAAATGCCAATTCAACATTTGCATATTCAACATCCTAAGCACCCTAATATTTACTAATTAGCAGTAAAACCAATAAAAATGTTGGCCTAATGTTGCTGGTAAAAAAAAAAAGTCATCTAGTTTTATCTTCTGGGGACTATGAATGCAAAATGTCAGGCAATCCATTCAATTGGAGTTGAGATATTTCAGACTGAACCAAAGTTATGGACCTATGTTTTCAGCCCTAGAGCTACTTTGCTAGCATGACTAAAAATAAACAAACTTTTGATGGAGGCACACACCATAATGCATCTGCTCAAAACTTCCAAGTTCTCTGTTACATTTAACACCTTTGTGAGTGTGTTTTTTATGTTTATTACTTGAATTCACAATGATGCTCTTTTTGCATCTGTGGGCAAAGACACACAGACCCACCAAGCCAGATTTCTCACATTTGGCTGTTAAGTTGCCATTACCCACATTGTCAGGCTGTGTTTATGATGCCAAGGCCCCATGTGCACTGGATGCAAGACATTACATCAACACTGGTTGCATCTGTCTGTGTATAAACACATGAATACAGCAGCTCAAGAGCAATTCATTGTAGAAACATCACGACTGGCTGGATCAATTGATCCTATTAGGTTGTAAGTAGCATGAATTTGCATGTTAGTCAGATTAATTGATTAATTGAAACTACCATGTCTCCACAGGATTCATATTAAGGTTTTAATGTAAAGACAAGTGTGTTAACATATTATTGCACTAATGCTTTAACTGCCTTGATTAATGGCTTCATCAGCAGAACTGGATTTCTTCACTATATCATAGCGATAAGTCCAGGTTATTAAACAGCTCAAGTGGCTCTTAAACTTTTATCTATGTTTTTAAACCCCTGGTGGCCAGAGTAACAATAGATAAAGGTGGCCCATTCTTGTAGGTGTTTGAGTCCTACCAAACTTTTTTAACATTTAAACACCCGCTGCAGAAATGTTTCTTCAGCTGTGTCTTGAGATACTGTAATGAATGCAGTAACATAAGACTGATGCGTATATTTTGTTGCTCCTGGCTCGATGAGGTGGTTCACAGTTGCACAGGAGGCAGCTTCATAAAGAAAACTTTACTTTTTCTTTCCACAACACTTATTCTTTTTATCTTTCTGCAAGGCTTTTAATGGTAACACAGAAGTCTGAGATTTATTCAGCGCCGCTACCAAGATTCCCTGTTAGTAATCTGTCAAACATGTAAAGCATTTTGAATGCAAAGGGACAAAATATGAGGTACTGTATAGTGTGCTGTCAAAAGCCTGTCAGTGTGCACAGTGGTTAATAATAGAGTGCATTGTGGTTTTATTTATTGACTTGCGGATTGGGTGACGTATATAGGATGGTATTGTAAAGCATAACGTCAATAGTGATAAAAAAGTAAAAGTGTAAGTTTATAGTTTACTGTTATATACTGTAAGTAGACAATATATTTTACCCTTAATGAGCAAGAATGACTGTGCAGCCTGAATTGTTTAGTGAAGTGGGAACACACACACACACACACACACACACACACACACACACACACACATTTAACAGACACATTACCAAAACATTTGACTATTACAGTCTACCCCAGCTGAACACCCACAGGGAGCAGTGTCTGCTGGGAAAGAGATGGATCTAAAGTGAGTATATCACACAGATTTAAACATTAATATCAAAAGCACAGTTATGGAGGTTGGGTATACACACACATACACACACACATTGACAGGAACGCACAAAGACACACACAAGTCACAGCCTTTGAAACATTCAGGGCTTCATTTTTAAGATGCAACACACTTATTATATCTTTTTCTTCCTCTCTCCTACTTTACTTTGATATGGCATCCTCCCATGACAATATGCTTGCAGAATAAGAAGATGTTGTGACAAATTCAAATGCTGTGATTGTGTGAGAATGTTCACATATGCATGCTTGCTTGAGTTCTAGTGTTTTTCATCGTATTTGTATTTTGATAGCAGATAACATATATGGTTAAGTTCATAAACTATCTTTGTCAACACTTCATCACAAACAAGCTTACGACATCTTATTAAATACATCCAATAAAGGCAACTGTTCATGCAGTTGCTATAGTAACTGCTGCTTCAAATGTTTTCACTTGTGTTTTCATTAACAGTGTGGGGGAGGAGTGAACTAATGTAATTAAACTTGAAGTTTAACTACATTTTGCAGTAGCCTGCTGCTACTTCATATTTGCAGTGATTCAAGTATTTGATTGACTTTTTTGGTAATTTTCTTTGTAATTAACTACTGAAACTACAAACCATTTTGAGTCATAAAAGGACGGAATGATTTTTGTGCTTTTATTTTGCCACTGTCTCTCTACTGACTGATGGACATCGTATACAAAACCAAAGCTGACATTACTCACACTTTTCCACTAATAGTGGGGTATCTTATTTCTTGAGTTTATGTATGACCTATGAACAAGGTGACACTTTTCATTTTAAACCCAACTGAGTGTTGTTGTTCTTTTTTGTTTTGTGTTTTTGTGCATCACATTTTTTGTGTTGCAATAATTTTGTGTCACATATACATTGTCAATTTGATCATTTGGTGACACTTTATTTTAAGTGGTGTGCATAAGACTGTCATAACACTGTGAAACCATGTCAGGACACCTGCTCTGAACATGGAATCTTTATGAATGTTTATGACTATTGTCATTAAGTGTCATTTGATTAATATGCAATTTAAAAAAAAATCAATGTAAAGTTGTCATTGTTTAACATGTTTGTTATCCTGGCCGGACCGGGACCAAACACAGCCTCTGAGATAGACGGTGGCCAGTTGGAAAGGGAATACTGAGGTGGTTTACTTGCTGGCTCCTGGCACTGTGGGACTAAGTCAGCTAATTAGGTGGCTAGCTCCACAGCTAACTAAGCTAACTAGCTAATACCAGCTAAAGATAACAGCAAACAGCAGTTAGCCTACTTTAGCAACAAGTAAACTAGCTAACAGCTCTCTGTCTATTAGCTAACTCTCCTTGGTGCTGTACTCTGTTATTAAACTGGCCCTATTACACTTAATAACATCTTTATTACAAGTCCAAATGGTAGCACTTTAGTTGAAGTCATGACAAAAGCATTTTATTGTGTAATAAATAGGGGTGGGACTTTAACGCGTTAATTACGATTAATTAATTACAAAAAAAATAACGCGTCAAAAAAAATTAACGCATTTAATCGCGGGACGGAACGGAACGTTTGTCAGTGCTTGACTTCCTGGTCGACTGATCACACTGATGCACAAGACAGGCCAAAACACACCGCCGGCGGACGCCGCGCGTCAAAACAGCCGCCCCCATTATTTTCTA
>JAJHUR010116521.1:529-13639 GCA_027495735.1 Lutjanus campechanus | reverse complement strand
TTTAGAGGGGCGAGGTGGCCACAGACAGCCCGATCAGTTAATCCTCCATTGTCAAACAATGCGGGGAAGAGGAGCGGGCGGGACAACAGTACGTAGTGACGTCGGTGACAGCACGAAAACCTCAACGCTGATAGGCTGCTTCAACACAGCATCAAGCGAATATTTCGCTCGAGTTCAATATTTGAAACTTGCGCGAATAGGCGAATGACGCGAATTTCGCGTGTATGCTCCATTCGCGCCGCGCCATTCGCGTCATTCGCGCCGCCGGCACAAATTCGCGTCTATTCGCGTCTTTACATTGACTTTGTATGAAATCTCGTCGCGCGAAAAATATGCTTCGCCGCTGTCCAATAAATCCCGGCGGGTGTAAAGTAGTTGAATGTGACTAATTAATCCGGAGACGAAGTAAAAAAACGCCGCTGCCACCAGTCTGTAACCGTCTTTTCTTCGTAATAAACTGCTACAACTTCTCTTTGAGTACTTAATCTTCAGTGAAACGGCCTGACAGCACAGTACACACAACTTCACTCTTTGAGGCTCACAGCGGGGTAAAACAAAACCGTTGCACAGATGGCACCACCCTCATACCTGTCCCCCCATAAACAACGGCAGGTAGGAACTAATTAGCTCTTAGACAAGACGGACACGAAGAAGAAACTGATACCACACATGTAGCTAAATGTGTAATTAAAATACTAGTTAAAGTGCTGTAAATGATAATGAAATAATTATCATATATAACACCATTTGTAACAGTAAACTTAATTCTGTAATTCCATAATCACGTTGTGAACTTATTATACTGAAATATATCATGTACACAGTAAACTGCACAGCTTAATAAGGAACAAATCAGTAAAGTAACAACCCAAAAATGTCATGTGTACAGTAACTATGGTTACAGTTGTGGCAGGAAACAGCAACAATGATTTGTTACATTTAGAAAGTGAGCATCTAATGAAAATAAAATATGTTTTTAAAGTTATTGTAAGAACTTTAATGGCATTATTATTAAATACTCGTATCGGTACTCGGTATCAGCAAGTACCCAGATGTAAGTACTTGTACTCGGTCTGAAAAAAAGTGGTATTGGTGCATCTCTAATCTCAACCTCAACTTTCATACTTCCTGAAAAGTAAAAGAGTTTGAACCGTTTGGTTTTGAATTGGCTCGACATTAAAACTCACATCAAAGTCATCAGGATTTATCCTCAGGCAACCAGCTTTTATAACAATCAATTAGTCGTGTATTTCACTCTGGACTTAATGGTTGTACCAATCAACTGCCATCATCCTTCCTCAAGCTATGCGGCTAACAATCTTGCTAACAAAGTTTTACCACTGGCAGAGGAGGGAAAATGTTTCAAGTGGTGAAACAGACAGTTATCCACGGTGCGCTGGGAAATCACACATATTTTTTCCAAAGGTCGTTAATCTGCATGATTGCTATTTCCATGTTGTTTCTATATTAGGTGTGCTTTGGGTTCTGAGTGAAAACTGTTGATTGTATTCAAAACTTTTCTCCTGATTAAAGGTATTAAAGGTGTTCACTGGAGTTTTTGACTTTGAGCAGTGCTATGCAGCACGTCAAGAGCATGTTAAGAAACACAGTAATGTGCCATCAACAACAGCACAGAATAAGGAGACTGCTTGCTAGTGAACATGGATTTACAAAATGCTGAAGTTCAAACAACTGAAAAATCTGCTTTGTAAATGTTTTAAAGGAAATGCATTCAATGGTGCTTTAATGCATGGACTTACCGGGGGTTAAGCCCCAGGCCACGGGGCCTCCGACCAAGTACCAGTGTCCTCACGAGACAGGAGCTTACAAACATATTTAAATGTGCTATAAATCATAACCAGGACCGCCAACTCTCACACGCCAACTGTGAGACTCGATTTAAACTTTTCACCGCTCTCACGCCACGTGTTCTTTTTTTCATTTCTTTTTTTCATTTCAATTCATAAAACATCGCAGTGTGAAAAGGAGACACTGACAGCAAACAAACAGTCAGGACAGAACAGCAGCAGCAGCAGCAGCAGCAGCACAGCCCCAGAGTGAGTTATTCAGACCATCAGGGGGAAAAGTGAGAAATATACACAAACCTCTCTGTAACTTCTTCCCATGCATGCTGCTCAGAGTTATCGCAGCGGCTCTTCTAGTGTGTCTCTCTCTCTCTCTCTCTCTGCTGTCCTCCTCCATGCACAACACAGGCAGGTGCTCCAAAATCAAAAAACACCTCTCATGTATGAAGAGTTTTGGCCAACTTTGCTCCTCGATTTCACTTTCATGACAGATTGAAATGTACACAAGAAATAGAGGGAAGACAAGTACTGATGAGGAAAACGGGAGAAGTAGGAGACCTCTGCAGCGCTGACCCAGGGCCCTGGATGTACGATGCAAGTGCACGCGTACGTGGGGCAAAAGGGTGAGGGTCGGAGAGGTGCTCCACACCGTCCACAGCCCCAGGGCCTAAAGTAGCATTAAGGAGCCTATGAATACATTCATCACGTTTGTTTGACCTCAAGGATACACAATGAATTTTGGTTAGAAATGCTGAATTATTTGTTTATTTGTTTACAAGAAAAGTCTCTAAGAAAGTTAGACCAGGCAAGTTAAGGGGACAGCCCCAAATCAAAAATTCATATTTTTCCTCTGGCCTATACTACTTTGTTTTGGAGATGTCAGCAGCAGAGCTGCCTGCCTTCTCTTCAATATAATGGAACTAAATAGCACTCAGCTTGTGGTGCTCAAAATGTCAGAAAAACACATTTAGAAGCAAATCAACACCAGTGTCTCTTTCCAGAGGTCACTACCTGGTTATTCAAGATAATCCACAGACCTTGTTGTGAGCAGTTTCATGTGGGAACTATTTTCTTTTGATGGTCGAATCTACCGGAACTACTTTCTTTCTAGTACAAAGAAAGTAGTTCCAACATGAAACTGCTCATGACAGTAATTGTGGATTATCTAGAGTAACCGACTCATGATCACCACAAGCCATTCAGTCCCATTACATTTGAGAAAGAGCAGGCATCTGTATGGCCGATAAAATTTGGCATTTTGATTTTTGATACTGTTCCTAAAGGTAAGCAAGTTTACGTTAGTGAACATCACAGACTTGATTACAGAGAGCGCAGGACGAGGATCAGAGGCAGGATTTTTTCTTTATGTCTGCTGAAACAAACAGACTCCACAGCCTTTATTATGAATCCACTGTTCGCCTCATGTTGTTTCTGATCCAGCTATTGTTCTTTTGTATCAAACATTCAGAGCTCCTCTTTGAGAAACTGCTTTTATTGTTGCCACCTGCTAACGCTGCCAGCCTCTCGCTGCAGAAAGAAAACCTTTGGTTTGTGGTCGCAATTAATCCCAACAACAATGTTTGCTTCACAGAGAGAACAACAACAACAAAAACAAGACCAACAGGGTGTATTCAAGCGAGGAAGAGTAACGCTCTGGAAAGAGGGCGAAGGAGGAGAGTGTGTGTTGCTACACAGCGCACTGAAGCGAGGCTGTGTCAAGTCATATGAATAACACACACACGCACGCACACACACACACACACCAGTTAATTTCCATAGATGCGCAAAGAAGCACACTACAAGACTGTGCTTCTATTCTGCTTCAGTGAAGAGGTTAGGCCACATCAGTTTCCACTGTCAAAACTGTTCAAAATGTTTGAAACAAAGTGAAAATGAGCCACAGTACAAACCTACAGTAGTTTCATTTCTTAAAGGGTCAGTTCACTCAAATTGCACACACACAACTTTCACTCTCAGACTTATCTTTATATTCAGAGGGTTTTGTTTTGGTTTGATTTAGTGAGACTTCAAAATGTCTGGTCGTCTCAATAAAAAACAGCTCATAGTATTTAGTTTGTTGCTGTCCAAGCAGCAACAGATTGTATCCAAAAAAAAAAAAACCTGGTGAAAAAAGAGAAAAACAAATCTGTCTGGAGCCACAATTATTATTATTACTCTGTTACTTTATTATTATTATATTATTACTCTGGGATGTTTCTTTTTTTGGATTTGGCATCCATAACCGAGGGAAACCCAAGACTAGCCATCAACAAAATGTAGGAAAAGCGATCTGTATAAAAATATAATAAATATAAAAGCTCTCATTTTATATCTTTAAAGGGTAGTTCACCTAAAGATGAAAATTCAGCCACTATCTACTCACCCTCATGCCAACTGAGGGTCGGGTTTATTTTGTTAGTCCTCAAAACACAGCTGGAGTTTCACAGGAAAGCAGCACTGCAGAATCTCCACCAGTGTTTCGTGGACTAAAAAACTAAACTCGACCTTCAATCGGCAACAGGTTGAGTAGATAATAACTGAATTTTCATTTTTGGGTGAATTATCCCTTTAATTGATAAGAGGTGACAGTAAATGAGGGAAGAGAGAGAGATGAAAATGACACACGACAAAGTTTCTCAGCCGGACTTTAAACAGGGACGTCCTGGTTCATGGCCACCATTTTCATGTTTAACTATCCGGCTGTTGATACGGGGACATTGTTCTGATGGCCCATTATTCTGAACCCCCAATAGTCCCAAAAATGTCCCACTGGACTGAAAACCCATTTGTCTGACAGCTTGTTATCCCAAAAGCAAACGCTTGTTGCTCTGAACATATACTCTCCCTGCAGCTGTGAGTGCCATTACTCCGGCCCTGTCCGTGGTGCTGAATTGGTGGATTTTGCCTTTAATAAGCTCTTCCTGCCTTTACGCCAGACATTTCAAGCTATTTCACCGCAAATAAATGTCCAATGTTGATGAAAAATCATGAGAGTTTTCCTTAGTGGTGCATGTCCCCATCAACCAGGTCGTTAGAGTTTGCAACTGCAGGGAGTGTGTATTTTCGGAGAAATGGGCCCTTAGATGCAATGGGTGTTTGCTGTCAGGATAACAGACTGTTGAACAAATCGGCTTTTGGTAAAATGGTACATTTTTTTTGGACAATTGGGGTCTGAGGATAATGCACTCTTAGAACAATGGCATTGCACCTATGATATCACAGACAATGGTGTTAACAAACCCCCAACTGCAATGTGTACTTTGAGTATCAAACCTCCCTGGTAGTCTTGAAAAGCGGATCTGAAACCTTTGTGGTTTGCTCCGGATGGGAGCTGTCCTCAGTTTGTGTTCCCAGCATTTGTGGCAGGGGTTCCAAATCCAAATCCACATTACTGGATATACGGCAGAATTTTTTTGTGAAGCTTCTATGAAGGATTTTGTTGCAAGCTAGGAATTTTTTCAGAGCTGCCAATTGAGACTGCGTGGAGTTAGTTTTCAGTACTCAATGCTAAATTTTCTGAGAATTCCTTGAATGCACCTTGGCATTGGTGTTTGTGCTCTTGTCAGATATATTTGAATAGTTTGCTATTAACCCTCCACCGACCATACTTTGCCAATTATTGTCAGTTTTCTCTTTTCATTCTTCACCTCGTGTGTCAAATCCACTCACACCTAGAGCCGTTTATTCACTGCCATTTGTTCACTTATTCTGCATTCTTTCTTTGTATATTTCAATTTTCATTCACTGTTTTTCTTCTATACATATTCTAGTGATTTTCTTTTCTCCCTGCAGTACAGGTTGAATACAGTAGCACTCTGAAACGTTTCTACTTCTCTAGGTGTATTTAATAATTCAGCTTCTTATTTCAGTCTGGTGTAAACGCACTCCACTGAGAACTGGCTATGAACTAATGTCTCAAACACAACTAGCAACCAATGTCCCCTTTTCACTGCCAATACCCACATTACCACAGCATGATGCTTATTACTTATTTAACCCGTATTTATCCAAGGCAGTTTGTTACACATGGGGTCTCTGTGCCCAGAAACCTCCCTGCTTCACATGCAGGGCCTGGAGTTGACTGATCCCAGTACAGCCACAGTACGTCTGGCTGCTGAGCGGCTCCACTGGAGCTGTCCGGGGGTCGAGTGCCTTGCTCAAGGGCACCTCCACAGTGATTTTTACAGAGGTTAAGTGAGCATACAAATTCTGTATTCAGATGGATATCTTTGGTACTGCTCACACAAGAAAAAAAAATGGCTATCACTATTGTTCTACTTCTACTTCTACTTCCTCTTCTTCTTCCTTTTCTTATTATTATTATTACAATAAGAAGAGGAAGAATGTTCTATTTTTCTTATTCTTACATGGTACAAAAGTACCAGGTTGCAGCTGCATTTTAAAAAGATGGAACTTATACTGAGTAATTTGGAATTTCATACAAATATCAACAATTGAAATTTCATATGTGTTTTCTAAAGCGGAGTTGAAATAGCCCTGGTGATGCACACACTAACTCCACAATGGGGAAAACAGGGAAAAACTCCTTGAAAAACCTTAGAAGGCATCGGGCAAGGATGCCTTTCCTGGGCTGGTGGGTTCCCAGTGGACATCATAACAAAAACTGACATAAAAAAAATAACATTAAAACCAATATATGACCAAGACGAGTCCAGTCTAGCATCATGCTGCCATACAGATGAGCACGTAGCCTGGCAGTGATTGGCATATCTGACATTTTGACTACCCTTATCTCTGTTGTTGACACAGAAGCTGTCTACTGATAATTTTATTTTGAACTTAATATATTTCTGGAAATACAATATGGACAATTTCGTGTTGTAACTGCACAATATACGTCTGCATTATGTACTTTTATAACCTATTTTACTCAGATGCATTTTCATTCGAATTTCACTGGTCACATCTTAGTTTGAGGTATCCAAACATACAATTAAGATACTTTTTAATGTACTGAATTAAAGATATGTTTAAGATACCTCAAATTTAAGTGTTGACCAGTCACAACGTAAATGGAGATATCTGGGATTCACATTTTAGATACAGGAAAATACACACTCTGGATTTGGAGTTCACTGACTGCCTGCCTGTAGCCCTCCAAACCCTGTTAATATGTTGCTCAGTTTAACCGTTATAAACATCTACAACTTCTACTGAGGACAGACATTGTTGATTTAAAAAATGAAGATTGGTCAATAGATAATAATAATAATAATAATAATAATAATAATAATAATAATAGGACTTTTCAAACTCTCTAGTAACTATTACTCCTTAAAATTCTAGTTGGGGTCAGACTATTGCTTTCAGCACATTATAATATCCTTGTGTCACAGTAACCTACATTTGGAAGCTTATGCACCTACAGTACTGACTGAACACTTCTTTTGAAGTTTAACAGACATCAACTGCTGACATGACATGCACAAGGGACTATAGCTGCCAGAGGTCTGGGCCGCCCCGGGCAGTTACCAGCTAACTGCTAGAAATGAAGTGCGTGGGACGTTCATGTCAACATCAAGAAGGGATGCGTTCGCTGTCACCTCTGAGACATGAATCCTGGCACAGCGCTGGGGAAAATGCCGATAGCTACAGTGCAGTTTATCTTCTTACCGGCTCACTTTTCAGGCAGACAAAAAGGTCATCAAAGGACAAAACATGCCGCTCGTTAGCAGCCGTGGTCGGTCGGCTTCTGGGCCTTTTGAAAGTTGAATGTGTAACATAAATTTTAATAAAGCATGCTCCTCTCTCCCAGCTCCCTAACCCCCGACCCAACTTAAGTGTCTACAAGCAAAGGCTGCAGAGACACAAAAATATCACATCAAATATTAAGTGACCAAGCTGTTTACTGCACAGAGAGGACGTGGCACATACCAAAAGATGTTTCAACTGAGGGTTTCTGAAGCAAGAGCCATGGCTGGAGCTGTAACCTCGCTGTCAGGTACAACTGTGGTCGCATACTGCCACTATTTTGAACTAAAGATGGTAAATTATTCAGGTCTGTGTTTTTTTTTCCTTTAACCACAGTCTGACAAGAAGAGATGCTCTGAAAGCAATTTGTTGCAGTTCTTACGGTCACATTATCTTTTGAAGAGGACTTTGAAAGTCGGCTAGTTTCACAAGCCTCTGACCAATTAGAAATCTTTTATTTTTCCACACAAACACAGGGTATAGTTTAGTTTATTTAAGAGATTAAAAAAAAGTTGATTTGACAGGTAATGTTTCCCATTATGTTGCATTCACCTGAATTTTAGTCTGACTCACCAAATGCATACAGCACAATGAGCACTATTACCTCCAATGAATGTCTGCGGCAAGTTCCTCCTTAGCTGCTTGGGTTCACAGGAAATGCGTAATAAGCGTAGCAATAAGCACTTCACAAACCATTTCATGTAATTCTCCCGTTCTTGTCCACTAAAATCATCTCCGCTTTGCCGTCTCCGTCTGCCTGAATCAACGTGAATGAAGCATTAATCTTTTTTACATTTTTCTTGTTTCTCTTCTCCATCTCCCTCTTTGCATCTCCTTTTAGGCCTCTCTTCATCCTCGCCCTTCTCTTCTACCTTTGTTTTTTCTACATTTTAATCTTCTTTCTTGTACTTTATCACCCCTCTATCTGCACTATATGTTAATTTCTTCTCATTTTCTCTATCTGGACTTTACAACGCTGTCCTTCTCCTGCACCTGTCACTTTTTTTCCCCCATTTGATTCCTCTGTCACACCTTTTTATTCGTTTTCTGCCCTTATTCTCACAATATCTTCTCTCTTTCTCTCCCACTTATTATCTTTCCCCTCTCTTGCTTTTAGTTCCATCCTTATTTCACCTCTTTATTCTTTCCGAAAAGTCTTTTTTCCTCTTCCCTTCGCCTCTCTCTTCCTTTCCTACACGTTCTCTCTTTCCTTGTTCCCTCTTCTCTCTTTAACTCAGCTTATATAATTAGCCCTGAAGGGCAACACTTTTTAATTATTTCTCCTCTTCCGGCAGATGAGTGTGCTCCATCATAACCTGCCTAGCCATTTTATGTTAGTTTCTGTTAAATAACCAGCAGGATGAGGGAACTTCCACTGCAATTTTGAATTAAATGAAATTTTTCCAAACCAATTTTACCAATGAAGTCATCGGCGTCTGGAGAATTACGCCTGTCTATTAACTTCACTTAATGCTCTTAATGTGCAGCTCGGCACTCTTCGCCGTTGAAATGACACCTCCTCAGAATGCCCTGGAGATGAAGGCGAGAGATGGGTGGGCGGCATGTGACCTTTTGACTTCTTAGCAATGGATTCTGGCTATTGCCGTGAGGTGAAAAGGTGAGGGAGTGGAAATAAAAGAGAGTAGAGGGAAATGTACGTGTATTGATGTGCGTGTGGGGGTGTCAGTTTGAGAGAACACGGCTGAGCAAGGCGCTAATAAAGTGTGTGCATAAAATGGTGTAAATGAGTGTGTGCGCGCATGTGAAAGGTACTGTGCCACAGATCAGTGTGATCAGATCAAAAGATGCATGATACATGACAGTGAACCAGTAAAACTGAAAAAAAAAAGAGCCTGACAGAACAAAAGGGAAGGTAGTTAGCATGCGGAGCACCGAACCACAATGCCTGAGATCAAAGCGCCACCTACAGAAACACAAATGAATTTCACACTGCACTGCATGCTTACGGATGGTCATCAGAACCTTCATCAAACTGCCAAAGGAGTCATCACCAGTCAGTTTATATTTAAGTTTATATTACTTTAAAGGGAAAATTCAACACTTGTTAATGCTAAATGTAGTCACTTGAAGCAGTAAAATCCTCCCTGTGCTGCTAAATTTGACTGATTTGACTGAGCTGAATTCTTCTGCTGCAAATTATGTTCTCGAGAACTACTGTACAGGCTACTTCAACCAGGATTTGTAGTCTCCTCCTCAGGGTAGCTGCGGGGCATGCTAGACAGAGGTGGCAAAAGCAGACACATTCTGTGCTCATGTAGAAGTACAGATACTTGTGTAAAAAAAAAAAAAGAAAGGCAGTAGAAAGTTGCCCTGTGAAGGACATTTGAGCCGTTTCTGTATTATTCTGTATATTTCTGTGTTTGCTGTTTCTGTGCAAACCAAACTGATCCTCATCTTTTCTCCATGAGAGTTTCTCTCTGTCTGTTTGAGCTTGGTATGTCTTTTTCATTTTGTCTTGTTTTTTTTTGTCTTATTAGATCTTTTATCACATTTTTTGTCTTATGTCTTTTACATTGTTTTCATCTTGTTACACCTTTTTTGTCTCATTAAGTTTTTTATGTTGTTATTCCTCTTTTATGGCAATTTTTTGTCCTGTATAATATTATTCTTTCATTAGATTATCCATTATAAACTAATAGATTTTTACCTTTAGACCACTATTTGATGTGTGATGACAAGCTAGGAACATTATAAATATGGTTGGAAGTGTCAACAAGTAATAGACTTTTGAAAAGTTATTTGTCTATCTACTATTAACTACAGTTGGTAAATCCATTCTCCTGTGGCCTTATGTATTGATATTAAATGATGGCACCAATTTAGAATTATCACTATCATGGGTTGTCCTTACAGCTCAGTTGGTAGGGTGTGCGCCCCATGTACTGAGGCTGTCAGTCCTCTGCAGTGGCCGCAGGTTCGACTCCCGCCTGCGGCTCATTTGCTGCATGTCGTCCTCTCTCTCTCTCTCTCTCTCTCTCTCTCTCTCTCTCTCTCTCCCCTCTTCCTGTCATATCTTAAGCTATCCTTTCCAAATAAAGGCAAAAAGCCCTAAAAAATAATAACCTTTAGAAATATCACTATCGCAAAAGAAGCACAAAATTGTGGTTAGCTTAAAGCAGCTGTAAAATATGAAATAGAAACCACTGCACATATTATCCAGTATCTTATCTCTTGAAGGCTCCACAGCAAAAAATGCACGGTGTTTAAACTTCTGAAACTATAGCGAAGCTTCAGTCAGGGAGGCTAAACTTTTGCATGCTTGGGCAGGTAGTTTATTCCTCTTACCATCCTGCCAATCACTTCTCTCATGCATTTTCACTCTTCCTGCTGTCATTGTCTGAGGCTTTCCATTGTGCAGCTCGCACAGCGACACACCTTCATCGTTAGCCTATCATCTTGCTGCCGTCTTTTTAAATTTGTTACTGTCTCTGCCTTTAGTCCTTCCTGCTGCTGGTATGTGCGCCCCTCCGCCCCCCGGTCTGTGCAGATTCATCATTTCATGAGTCCCAGCAGAGTCATCAGCCACCACCACCTCCAGTGTCTGGACTCCATGGGGGGGACTTCTCGTGCCACTGCAGCCGCCCCTCGATTACTAAATCTCCCTGCAGAGTCTCAGCGCCAAAGACCTTCTGTCAAATCATCACATATCAGTGGCATAATAAAAATGTTTCTGTATTTCATTCACTCGTCTCTCCTGGTTGAAACACAGTCAGCGGCAGGAGCATATGTTCTGCATCTGCAGTCTGTCGCAGCATTTCGATGCACGGAACTTAATTTTCCGCACGGCTTGCACAGCAGGTACCTTCATCAATTATTTAAATCTTTCGACACAACGGGATCTAACAATAATTGACATTCCTTTTGTAGACACTTATGAGCTGCTTCCACACAGATTGCAAGTTTATAGAGTGAGATCACTTCTATAGAAGCTGACTTTTTTTTTTTATCTCCAAACCCAATTTATTAAAATAAATTCAGTGATTTCAGCAGGATCATTACAGGGAGTTCTCATTTTATGAAAGTGCCCAGATTACTATTTAACTATTTAAGTTTTAATGTGCACTTGGAAATATACCCTCACATCAGTAATTTAAAGCACTATTATATCAGTAATTAAAAACAAACTTTTTAAATCAAAATCAAAAATAAAGTTCTTACCTAAGTTGTGAGAGCTGGCACTGACTCACCTAAACTTATATTTTATGGGCTCGCTACTTAGGCTAGCTTTAAAGCTTGATCACCACCAACTTCCTTTTTTTTTTTCAGTAATTCAAATTATCCTGGTCTTGTTCTCAGTGACTAATCAGAGCTTTGTATGCAGATTAAAAACGTCATCTTCCTGCACCACAGACAAGAAGATGGCAAACAGCAAAACAGAAACAGTGACGAGCCTCGATGAGATCAACGGAGCATTTCAGGTTCAAGTGAACTCCTAAATCTGTATATTTCTTCAATCAACCGTCAGTTTACTGCAGCTGCTACCACTGCTGTGCCCTGCTGTTCTAAGGTTATGTTGGTGTTTCATAATTCATGAAGTTTGTTCCATTAACCTTTGTTTATCCATGAAGTTGAGTATAACTTATGAAGTTTTTAATTTTTTCAGTTCACTCATGGATGAAATAAATAAAACCTAAGTTAATAAATGTCTGTGTGAGGCAATGATGTTTAAATTAGCATTAAAGTTAGTTAGTAAGATATTTTTTATACCCCTGCATTAGATGGCTCATTTGCGTAGAATACCTGTAAAATAATTTCAGCAGGATTGTTTACACTGTTTCCAGTGCAGGGATCAATCATAACCATTGACCACGTATCAAATAGTAAGCAGAGCTTAGTTGAAGTGCCTCCGGGTGCCTCCACTGGTTCCAAAAACTTACTTCTTACTTGATTTATGACCTTGGTAAATATTTTCATAATGGGTTTAAGGTCTCAATCACTAGTATGTGTATTCTTCAATACAGCTTGTTGTTCGTTTTGTAAATTCATCTGGTTTAAATAGTGAAAGAGTGGTTCACCACAGAGTCCAGACATCAGCTCGTCCTTGAGTTCAAATGATGATTTCTGGCAAGTTTGAAGAAATTATCTTAAGGCCTTCCTGAGATATCATATTTACAAATGGAATGACCCAGAAACATAATGCTTCAGGTCACACCTATCGCCGTGGAGGCATAAGAGAAGGTTTATTTAAGGTTTTTCAAAGATTGTGAATCACAGAGAATCTTCAGCATGCAGTCAGGAATGTGCACCAAAAAAAATGGCAGATGGGTCAAATAATATGAGAGGCTGGCTGCGGTCAAGCACTGTTAGTCACATATACGCGTACACCTCCAGGATTTCACCTGGCAGAGGTTATAAAAGGATGTGACAAAGAAAAGCAGAGTACAAGTGCAAATACAGCAAATGGAAGCAGTTAATACAAGGCGACTGACGATAACAAAGTCTCAGCACTACATTATGTAAAAATCTATGATGGAACAGTGTGAACATAATGGAAGATTTATGAGGCTATGAAAAGTTATCTGCAGTTACATCCTGAGACAATGTGCAGCAGGTGAAATTATCACAAAAAAAA
>JAJHUR010116519.1:0-12066 GCA_027495735.1 Lutjanus campechanus | reverse complement strand
TTGAAACTCAAGTCAGGTCAAGTCAGGTCCCAAGTCGTACAGATTTTGAGTCCTGAACAGTCCTAATGTTTACAAAGTTACTAAGCTGCTACGCTAACGACAGCTAAGCATTAGCTCGCTAAATATCAACTTCATGCAAGCCCATCTGATGATCCATCGTCCCCTCACTCGAGAACAAGACCCCGAGATACTTCCCTCACTTGGGGTAAGGACTCATTCCCTACTGGGAGTGGACAATCCACTGGTTCCCTCCCGAGAACCACAGCCTCAGACTTTGAGCTGCTTCACACTCAGCTGTGAACTGAGGAGGTCGGCATCTCCTGCATCAGGACCACATCAGGACCACAACCTCTGCAAAAAGCAGTGATGCAGTCCTCAGGCCACTGAACAGGACGACTACGCCTCGAGATCCTGTCAATTCTAGTCTGTAGTCCTTCGTCTTATAGCCCAAGTCAAGTCTCAAGTCTTTTTTGATTTTGTCAAGTTGAATCTGAAGTCATCAAATCTGTCACTCGACTCCACACCTCTGGAGTTATTAGAGAAACACTTCAGAATATATTTACCTCCTCAGACTTGATGACCTCTGCTCGCTCCACATAGACCAGCTGGCACACCGCTTCCTCTATGGAGTTAAACTGTCGGCCGTTACACGCTGTGTAGAAACTGTCTGCGTCTGCCTGAACAGAGACAGAGAAGAAGAACAGAAGCTTTAGGTCAGAAATATCCAGAGATATAAAAGTCCGCTACAATGCATTAGAGACACAAACCTGCACATACATTAACACTCCAAAGTCTAAAGCTGCGAACTGTTTGCTCGTCTTGTGTCAGAAAACAGCTCCTGAATGTGATTCTATTACGCAGCAAACAGGGAAGTCCTGAGTGCTGGAACTTCCTCCAGAACATGAACACAGCACAATAGTTAGGACTGACGCAGAATAAACACCAAAATATAATCAACTGATCTTAAGGCGCTGAGGTCGATTCAAACTAACAGACAAACAGTGTGAAAACACACAGAACACTAATCATGATGTTGCAGAGATGTTACCTGTGAAGAGAACTTGATCAGAACCATGTACTGGTTCGGCGTCGAGTCCCGTATGATCTTCATATGCTCCATGACGTCGTTAAATGGAGCCATTAGCTTCATGAGGTCGTGGCTGGTCATGGTCGCGGGGACGGTCAGGATGCACACCATCGCACTGCGTCTCACGTCTTCGGTCAGTGACGTCATTTTACTGCGAAGAGACAGGAAATACACATGTTGTGCTGAAACAGAAAAGCGGATAAACTCTGAAAGGAACAAATAAAGACGTCAGATGTGACTCACTTGGTCTTGTAGAGGTGCATGATGCCGTGGATGATCTCCACCGACGGGTTCCCGCTGAAGAAAGAGATCTGGTCTGGCAGCTGTTTGGAGGGAGAGTCTGGAGTGGCGCCTGTCGCTTCACTGCCGTCCTGTGAAGCCTCAGTGTTTTCCTGACTGTCAGCTTCAGTCTTTGCACTGTTTTCACCGTTTTGCTCAGCTGAACCACCAGAGTCTTCACCTCCTCCTTTATCTACAATCAAAACACAGAATCAGTTATTATTTGATGTGTTTAAAGGGTAAAGATGGCAGCAGTTTATAGTTCTGTTTGTTTTTATTGGTCAACAAATCAAACAAAAAGACCAAAACCAACAATGTGTTAGTCTCTTAATACTTTATGACTTCATGTCTTCTTTATCTTACTGGTTCCTACTGAATAAATCTGTGAAAACAGGTCACAGATATTGTAAACGCTACAATTCAGTTCCACAAACGTCTTGATTCCTTTGCACCTTTTAGTTCAAGATTCTACAGAAACACTGAATCGTGCTCATCGTCAGCTGACGACTGTCTGGGTTTACTGAACCTGCTCAAATTACCAACGTGATCCTCACAGAAGAACCACAAACTAAAAGCAGACAATGAAAAAAAAATGACACAACAAAGAAACTTTAGGAAGTAAAAGTTTTCCAGAATCTGACACATCTGAGGTTCTAATGTATTTCGATGTGCGCCTGCAGTTTCCTCAACAGTTTATTTGTCATCTGAAACACGAGGCTTGTTCCAGATGAGCCAGGTCTGCACAGAATCGATCACCAGCGATCAGTGTACGATGCATGCTGGTTAGATTTGTGTCCGACTTGATCCCGACTTGCTCTGACGTCATGCACACACGGGCAACGATGACTTTGCAAGATCAAGGCGGCCGCAGTCTTTAGAGCCAGACTAGATATATTAGTCTGATGTCATAAATGAAGTTTTAATCTGTTAACAAGCAGATATTTTGTGGCAGATGATAATAAAAGTTCAAAAACAAAGTGCTTTGCAAGGCAGATAAAAGAACAGAGGATCATGTTACAGCAGGAGGATCTGATCTGTTCTCATCTACTTTCCAGGCAGGACGCAGCTCATCCTGAATGAGCCCAACGCTTCAATACACAGATAACAGTCTGAATCATTGTTGTTGGATCAAATGTTATTTGGATTTGGTCTTTTCACGATATTGCTGACATTAGGAAAAACAAAGTGCTGCCTGCTTTATCCTTCAAAGCAGCGTTTCCCAACCCTGGTCCTCAGGGTACCCTGCCCTGCATGTTTTAGATGTTTCCCTGCTCCAACACACCTGATTCAAATGATCAGCTCGTCATCAAGCCTCTGCAGAAGCCCGATAACAACCTCATCATTTGAATCAGGTGTGTTGGAGCAGGGAAACCTCTGAAACATGCAGGATACGGGTCCCTGAGGACCAGGGTTGGGAAACACTGCTTCAAAGGACCAGTGTCTAGAATTTAGTGGGATCTAGTGGTGAGCTTGCCGACTGCAAACCCTCTTAGTTCAAGTAAGGTCGTTTTGAAACCGGCGAGAAACGTGAGAGGCTCGAGCCAGTGTTTGGTTTGTCTGTTCTGAGCTACTGAAGAAAGATGGTGGAAGAGGAGCTGCTCCCACTGCAGATATAAACAGCTCATTCTAAAGTAACAAAAACACAATGATTCTTATTTTCAGGTGATTATACATAAATAAAAACACTTATAAATATTATATTCCATTTCAGCCATATTCTGCCAATAAATCCCAGTAAATCTTACACACTGGACCCTTTAGAGCTCGTTTACAACAGACACTAATTTAATAATGTGTGTCTGTGATCGAGCCCGGGAACCAGACAAATCTGCAGAGCTGATGTTCTCATTTGTGAATTCGTGTGGTGATGCCAGGATTTAGAGCGTTCTGCAGCGTGCACGTCCTCACCTGGACTGGGCTCAAAGGTCTCTATCACCATGTCCCCCATGGCTCTGCTGCCAATGTGCTGGTGCAGAACGGCTGCTCTCTCCAGATCCGTCTTTCCGCTCAGAGTGTGTTTGGCAACACCCAGAGCTTTCTCCTGCAGTTCCTCATCTGACATGCCTTCAACTGAGGACGACAGAGAGACAGAGAGTCTGTAAGAGCTGTAATGGACAAACTGGCAGACGTTAATCACATTTGTTAGAGTTAGGTAAGGAAACTGAAAAAGAACGAAGGGTCATTATATCATTAAAGAACGTTCTGATACTCTGCTTGTTGCCAGTTCCAGTAAAGCAATGAGAGACGCATGGAGAACCACACTAAAACTTATCTACATCTTATAACCTTTGATGAAGAAATGACTCTAACAAATGACAGAACACACTTCTGAGAATAACACAGGTTGATTTTTCTAAATGTGTGCGAGTGTTACTTCCTGTTGATCTCTAAAGATGATGAGGTTATACTTCACAGGGCTCCCAGTTAAATTAACTTACTAAGTCACAATAATAATCTCAGGAGGTTTGTAAACATTTCATTTAAATATGTTATAATCTGTCAATCATGCCTCTGCTTGAAACAAAAATAAGATAAAAGGAACAATTCAGATTTGTTAAGAATATTTACTAATCTAATCTCAATATTTTTTATCCATCAGAAGAAAATTCAGATTTTTCTAAATGTGTGCATTTGTTTATTTGCTGATGTAGATGATGAAGATGATGACAGACTCATGGTGAGTCAAATTAAAATTTAAAAAGTGTCCCTTGAAATTTTTAAGTTTATGATAAACAAATATTCTTTTCTATTCTTGCTTTACCATGACAGACCGAGGTAATGATTAATGAAGTTAATGTTATGGGAATATCACATATTTAAATGAAATGTTTACTCTGGTTATTAATTGTGCATCGATACACTAATCTGACTCACCATGAACCCTGTGAAGTACAGCAAGGAGCTGCAATGATTAATCAATAAATCTGTTAATTGTCAACTGCTAAATTAATCACCAACTATTTTAATATTTAGTTGGCAAATAATTCAAGAACTGATTAATAATCGATTAATCGTTACTGCCCTAATTACATCTGAATACTATTTGGAGACATGTAAACAAACGAATGGGGAAAAAATCAGTCACTATGTTTTTCTCTGAAGCTTGTTCCTGTATTTATTAGAGGTTTCTGTTCATTAAACAGCCTACCACCCTGATACATTAGATTTTAGTGTGTTTCTTCGTGCATCTCCTATAAGTTTAAATGCAAACATCACCAGAGTCTCCAAACAGAGTAATGATTGTTGGTTTATGATGTAATGCCACCTCCTTCTTTTTCAATTGCCTTCAAGTTAAGCTAATTTAATAAATAATGTCTAAATAATGTAAATGTCTACTCAGACAGACAGTGAACTTCTTCAGTCTGTGAGATTTCTCTTGTCACTGCTGGTTTAAGTTAAGTTAGCTCCCAGGCTAACTGATCACAAAACAAAAGCAGTGACTTTAAAGGTTCATGTTGTGAGAAACTCGACTCACCAGCTGAGTACTGGAAACCTTGAGGAGAAGGAGACTGGTCGGCTAATTCCAGACGGATAACGACCAGAGACACACTCATGTGTTAAAAAATAAGAAACGACCACTTTTACAAAGAACAAAACAACAAACCTGGTGTGACAGCTAGCTAAAGCAGCTACACGTCCAGCTAGCTAGACGACTAGCAGGCTAATGAGCTAACGGCTAAATATAACTACGCGTTAAAGGCAGCCAAAGCAAATGCCTTTTAGTTCGGTTACAGCAGTTTATTCGTCATACTGTTTTTATCTCCACCGAACACAAACACAAAAATTACATTTATGTTTTAAAAGCTAACGTACTGAAGACTTCAGCTAACTGCCTTATCTCTGTATTCACAGCTGTTTCTAGCATGTAGCTCTTCTTCATGAGCTAAATGAATCAGCAGTAATTAAGCCAAGCTGCGTTGCTGCCGCCTGCAGGCGCTACTGCGCACTGCACCCGGTATAGATTTAATATAAAGAACTGAAATATAAGTGTTTTACTACAATAAGGACAAAATGATCATTTGTGACTGCAGCCATTAAACCTGAAACACAACACCTAAGAATTATGAGAAATAAATAGAACAAATACATGTAAACATAAAGACAAATAAAACACAAAAGAATATTTAGTGGCTGTTCTGGAGCTTTTGATCAAATCATGATCTTCCTCTGCAGCTCAGGTTTATCCAGCTGTCATGAAACTGAAGATGTTCTTATTTTAATTTGTGAGCACTTTAAATTGCATATTCATACTATAATAAGTTACTTTTGTACTGTTTTATTACATATACTCATATTTCCACATCAATACAAGTATAAGTCATATTATATATTATGTTGTTGTAGCAGATGTAACCTGTTACTCTTTCATGTCTTTTCCTGCTTTTAATCGTCTCTTTACTACAGACTTACTGCAGGATGAAGTGCAGCCTTGAAATTTTGAGTTTGACTTCTTGCTTTTCTAATTTCTACTCTTTATTTTTACCTTCTCTATTTAACTGTACTTATTTCTCTCCCTGTGCTGCGGCAACACCAGAACTTTCTCTCTGGGGATCAATAATAAATGATCTCATGTTGAGATTGAAAGGATTGATTGGTTCAAAACATAGAAAGTCAGATTAATTTCAAGGTTGCTGAAATTCAGGTATCCGATATTCAAAAGATTATATTCAAGTTGCTCAAAGTCAGGTGGTTATTTTTGGTTCTAAAAATGAGATTCAAGACAAAATAATTAGTTGCTCCACTAAAATATATTTTTATTTTCTCTATTTATGCATTTATTTTTTCTTTCCCCTGTGGAGACCAAGAACAGATTTCAAGGATTTTGCTTTTTTCACAGATTCAAAACAAATATTCAGGTGTCAAAGATCTAAAAATTAGTCCAAAAATAAACAATCAAACAAACAAAAAACTTGGATCGATCAAAGTTCTGCATGAAGAACTTTTTTGAAATTGTAAAACTTAAAATGAGGTCCAGGAAATTTCTTAGAAGTAAAGTTTTCATAGAAAAACATCTAAATACACTTTAATTTCTGGCATTTAGTGTGAAGTTATGAGTAAATTTAAAGAGAATTGAAATGATTGCGCCCCTTCTTTGCTTCTGTTCCTCACATTAACGCTGCTGTGCAAATATATTTAAGACCACAACTCATAAAACAGTGGAACAAAATCCTCACTTAGTGTCAAACTATCATTTATCTCAAAGAAAAACAGTTAATTTTGGTTCTATAAACTGATCGTTGCAGCCCTGCAGCTTCTAAATAAAAAGACGTTTCACAACCGAGTTCTCACATTTACTTTTTTATTTAAAAAAGCTTTGACATTCCAGTGTTTCTGTTTTCCATTTTCTAACAAAAGGGGGTGGTGAGATGACACTCCAGATTGTCGACCATTATTTCTGAACCTCAACAACAACAACAACAACAACACATGTAAGTCTGATCACAAACGTCTTCTCTGCAGCCGCGGATCCATTCAGATTCAGACAGACGGGCTCGAGTCTTCAGAAAGAAAACAAAACAAACAAGGCATTTGTTATTAGCAGACGTGTGACTGTGTGCATATACAAGACTAACAGGAGGAGGAGGGAGTCACCGTTCACTCACATCTTCACATCGCTCTGCCAAATTCTTCATAAAATAGAAAAACA
This sequence comes from Lutjanus campechanus, assembly GCA_027495735.1. Lineage (NCBI taxonomy): Eukaryota > Metazoa > Chordata > Actinopteri > Lutjaniformes > Lutjanidae > Lutjanus > Lutjanus campechanus. The sequence continues at coordinate 5,053 of JAJHUR010116519.1, read as the reverse complement.
AACAAACAAAAAATCAGTCAGTGCTGCTTGGTGAAGTCTGTAAACGATGTCACTGTCTGCTCTTTTCTCATTGGTTAGAATAGAAGATGCTCTTTTCTGTCAGACTGAGGATGCTGAAATCGTTTTGGTTCAGGAGACTTTTTGTGTGTGTGTGTGTGTGTGTGTGACGTGGGAATGACAAAAAACATAAAACACACGGGGGGCAAATCTCATCGAATCTACTGCAGCTGCTTTTTAAAAACACACTAATGTCCTCTCACACCGTTACTTCAAAAAAAGAAAAAAGGCTGCCTCAACTTTTATTTACAATTAGGTCCAACGTTCGTCTGTGAAACACAAAGAGCCCAGAACGTTTTATTCTACAGAGCTGAAAATAACGGCCTGTACAATCACATCTGGGTCAAAGTAAACAAAATCCTCTCCATCTTCTGCTCCAGACTGAACCAGAACACACGCTCGTCACCAAAACGTGGATTCTAGCGTCTGGAAAACTATTTGAAATTTTGTCACTACATTTTCTCTGCAAGAAAAAAGGTTTTCTTGCCTGCAGTGTCGGAGAAAATGATGCATCATGGGTGATCTAAGAGAGTCTAACTGGGTTTCTTAAATACTTACAATTAGAGATGCACGATAATCATTTAATTTTGACAGCCGATCTCAAACATTGCTGTTCTGTTTTTTGGCTCGTGAGTGAAGCAAATCTACCAGCGACTTGCAGATTTGACCAGCGTTTGGATGGAGACTGGAGGACCGACAAAGGCTTTAAAATGAAATATTACGTTTGCCCGATTTTTTTCAGTCCCTTCAGGAAGTGGCGATCGCAACGATCAACGCAAATTCAACCAATCCCTGTGAATTCTGCACGAGACTGCAATTTTGTCCAATGACTGCAACTTTTCTGCAAATTTGACCAATCGCAGCAGCCCCCACACATACGTCCTGTACATCTCAATGAACTGACTCAGTGTTTGATTATTTAATTTGTTTTTGTATTTGTATTTTTTCATTTTGTCCAGGTTTGTCATTGTTACTGACATTTATCAACGCTGTGTACTTTAATAATTTTATGCTGTTTTGACTGAGTTTGACTTTTAATGAATTCTACAAGGACACTTCATTGCAAAAAATGCCCCAAAACATGCAATTTCTTAGAAAAGGTGCAGTGAAATCAGACATTTCAGGCAAAATCCTGGAGGGACTGAATTATGTGGATGTGATGCAAGTATACGTGCAGCGTGCATCACATCCCTTCAATACTACAAATTTAACTGCCCTTATTAAAAAGGCAAAGTTTGGATTCTTTTGAAGTGAGGTTGTATGAGGTACGGATCTGTAGTCGGCGTGTCGCCTGCAGGCGGTCTGACCGCCTCCAGTTTGTAGAGAATCTGTACTGCTGTGGACGGGTCAGCAGCCAAACGTAACAGAAATCAATATCAGTTTAAGCGTGCGCTATATTTAGAATATCTTCTCTCTTCTGACAAGAAACTGTCGTTTTATAAGCTAAATATCACTCTGCCCGAAGCAACCAAACTCCATTAGCAAAATCAGTCATTTTACCTCACAGAACACAGGAGCTGCTGGTCTACTACTGCCTAAATCTTAGTTAGTTAGTTTTATTGTGTAACTTTGGTGAATCTGAATTAATGTTTTAATAAGACGAATTCACACAATAACACAAACAAACTAATCAAAGGACGCAGCTGTAGAACAGAACACTCCTGTGCTCTGGAGGGTAAAATTACTGATTTTGCTAATGTAGTTTGGTTGGTTTGGAGAGACTCATCAGAGAAGATGTCAGAGAGGTCAAACGACGCACGTCACACAACCACACTTCAGATAATCCAAACTATTCCTTTAAGAGCCATCATTCGGATTATTACAGGACATTTTTTTGAAGTTTTAATGTTTTAATGTCCACAAATGAATGTGCACATCTGGAAAAGCGTCGCACTTTACGTCTGCATCTGCCAGTGAGCCTTTCTGATCAGAGGAGGCAGGAGAGACTTGATGATAAAAATAATAAGAGCATATATCAGAATCAGCAATCGGCCGCGAGTCAGATCAGGGCTGAATATTGAAAAATGATCTAATTGTGCTTATTTTGACTGATATCGCAACTGCGTGACAAAACAATCATTAGTCTTATTTTCACTGAAAAATATAAATAAAATGATGAAGGTGTCATTTTTGTACGGCTGCAACTAACGATTATTTTCATATTTGATTATTCTGTCGATTAATAATTTTTGGTTTTTAAAATGTCGATCAGTATTTCCCAAAGTGCAGAACGACGTCCTCGAATGTCTTTAAGTGTGTAAAATATCCTGTGTGGGGTCAGACACCTCTGTGACATCACAATATTAAATTTAAAACGGTATTTTGACACATTAACAAATATTTTTCCTCCTGTGATCTGAAGCTGCAGGGAGCCACGTCGCCATGTCGCTAAAAACTCGATTAACTGTTTATTATCTGCAAAAATCCAGTCAAAAAAAATCGTGCATCCCTAATTATAATCAGTCCTGAAGGATTCTCATTATTTGATCTTTTTTTTTGTGCTGGCACAACCCGATTCCACAACAGACGTGTTTACAAGCACCACTTCTACTAGAAATTTAAATTAAAAAAAAGAAAGAAAGAAGAAGAAACGAGAGCGGCAGACAGTTCAGATTTCTTTAAAAATAAGAAAAAAGAAAAAAGAAAAGAACGTCCTGGATATTTAACTCGTCCCACGACTGATCTTTATAATACTGCAACTACAGCTGTGGTTCCACGTTCAGGACCAAAGCAACACACGAGATACACAAAGCAAAACAAAAGGAAGAAAAAGAAGGAGAAGGAGGAGGAGAAAAAGAAAAAGACTGAGAAAATAATCGTTGAACGGGGAAACTTCAGTCTGCAGAACGCGTCAGTTCAACGCTAAATTGTGCCCGTTTGCTCTTGACGGAGAGAAACAGCTGGAAAAGCAGCACATTGAAAGAGTTTTCCTCCTTAGTGTTAACAGTCCCTGTGTGTGTGTCTGTGTGTGTGTGTGTGTGATTGTTCTCACCAGTAAAACAAAGCGAGGAATAAAGAGGAAACATAACTGACGAACAGAATAGTGGTTTATTGTGTCTTATATCGCTGTGGTAGTTGCTCTTTAACTATGTACAATAATTTATTAGATTAGTTCTAAAACTGCTTATTCATGTTTGCTAATTTGCTCTATTTGTTTTTTTTAATTTTATTTAAAAGGAGCATGTCTTTTTTTCCCTCATTTTTCACGTATAATTGCTGTATAAATTCATGACTTTACTTACAAGCTTGTGTGCTATAAGAGTTGCAAATGTCCCAGAGGTGTGTGTTGAAAAGTCAGAGAGAGAAAAAAAAAGAAAAAAGGGAAAAAACAAAACAAAAAAACATCCAGATTGAGAGCTCACAAACGCCGAGTGAGAAGGATGTAGGTCAGTAACGACTGTGTGCTCGGGCGGGTGGAGGAGGGGGGGAGTCGGGGCTCGTAGGTTAGCTGGTGGGCTGACAGACAGACGGCGGTGGGAGGGCGTTGGTTGAAGAGGAGGAGGGGGGGTTATAGTCGTCTTTATTTTTGGGCGTGTGATGGCGTTCAGATCTTGAGGTTCTTTAAAGTTTCCGCTCTCTTCTTGAGCAGGTCTCCCGCCTCCTGTAGTGAGCGCAGGTAACTGCTCTGCACTTTGTCCATAGCAGCCTTCATGAACGAAGCTTCCTCCTGAAACACACAAAATAAAACGAGGGAAACCGTCAGCTGATTATTAACGTTCACCAAAAACACTCTCCTGAGGCTGTTTCCCTCTTTAAAGCAGCTTCTGTCTGAATCTGTCTGGAGCCCAAAATATTAAAAATTCTCTCTTTTCCCTTAAGACTTTTTTTATTTGGCATTCATGACCACCGTCAAAATTTGGTGAAAGAAGCACCGAACCATAGACGCAGGCTATGACGCACATTTGAGGTGATTAAATATTATCACTATTTTTACAGCTGGCCAATGTTAGAATCACTTTTACACTGTAAAAAAAAAACACAAAAAACAGCTGTGACGAGTCCAAACTCATGTTCTGAAATAAACTTTTAAAGGTTTTGTCGACCTTTAATCTTTAGTTGAGATAATTCATCTTCCTCCTTTAGATCAACTTGAATATTTGAGTTTTAGAGACTTTTAAAGAATTTTATTACAGCCGTGAACCTGATTTGTCTCATTTTGGTGCCTTTAACTGAAAATATTTGAAAAAATTAACATTAACTTTCACTTTACTCTGAATAGAATTTACTCAGTCATTTTCTTTTAGTTTCTAAAACTCAAACATTCAAGTTTATCTGAAGAAGAAAAGCAAATGATCTCAACAAAAGATCAATAGTTGATCAAACTTTCTCAAAACTTAAAGAGTTTGAGTTTGGCTCAAAACTCACAAATCTATTGCAGTTATTTTGCCTTGAAATTTTGAGTTGTCTCTACTTTTTGAGGGAGCTATAACAATGGAAAGTAAAATGTTAAGAAAATGAACTGTTCATTCCATATAAAACAGGGAGCCAGTGGGGGCGGGGCTAAAGAGAGAGATGATCTATGTATGTGTCCATTTAGAGGCTGTTGATTTGCTGTCATGCTCTAACCTCCAATATTTTAAAATAAAAGCTTCCCATATATATATATTATCTGTAAATCGATTAAAATATTTAATCGCGATTAATCTCATGAATGTCATAGTTAACTCGTGATTAATCGTACATTAATCGCACATTTTTATCTCTTATAAATGTCCCTTGAATTATCATTTTAATACTCTTATCAACATGGAAAAGTGGAAGGCTTGCTTTGTGCAAATGTTTTTTTATTGAAAACCGTGTAGTGTTATATTTCACACTACTTAATGCACTAGATTCATACTTTTCCAAATTACCTCTGTGTTAAATATTGTCAGAGATGCCGCATACGGACGGATTTACCTCCATCAGCTGGCGGTAATGAAATGCGCTAAATGCATTTCAGACGCTAAAATCTCCTGAAGAATCCAATCCAAACATAGATGAAAGGTTGTTTGTA
>JAJHUR010116499.1:7399-22123 GCA_027495735.1 Lutjanus campechanus | reverse complement strand
TGAGGACATGTTGGGTGGATGATCATGTAGTGGTGGAATGTCGCTTTAAAAGAAAACACTGAACTGATGTGAGGAGGTAAAACAAGAGCTTCATAAATAATAAAAACAGCTGCTTTCAAAATAAAAGCTCCATCTGGACCTGTTGTCACACATTGTGTTGTTGTGTTGGTTTGTGTACACAATGACAGATTTTTGGTGGAGTGTTCCTTTAAGTGAACAGCTGTTTTTGGTGCAGATATGTTGAATATTTATTGAAGCTGAATAAAATCTGTTACCTCCTCATGAGCTGCCACAGCAGAGCGAGGGTGAGGGTTCGATTCCCGGCGTTCAGGTCCTGACCTGCGATTCCAACCAGAGAGAACTTGGCCTCCTTCTTCCCCAACTCCACAGCGTAGTTACAGTTCTCCAACTGAGACACACAACACAGTCAGAGGGTGAGACAGCTGCTGCAGCCTGCGCACAGTCAGAGGGTGAGACAGCTGCTGCAGCCTGCACGCAGTCAGAGGGTGAGACAGCTGCTGCAGCCTGCGCACAGTCAGAGGGTGAGACGGCTGCTGCAGCCTGCACGCAGTCAGAGGGCGAGACAGCTGCTGCAGCCTGCGCGCAGTCAGAGGGCGAGACAGCTGCTGCAGCCTGCACACAGTCAGAGGGTGAGACGGCTGCTGCAGCCTGCACACAGTCAGAGGGCGAGACGGCTGCTGCAGCCTGCACACAGTCAGAGGGCGAGACGGCTGCTGCAGCCTCCACACGTGAGTCTACTTCAGTAAAAGTTCTCATGGTGCAGAACGGTTCCTTTCATATGATAGAATGTTATATTTTCTGTTTTTATCACTAATGAAGATGTGTTGGAGCTTTTTAATCTTTTTTTATTCTCATGTGTATCATATGTTCTTTATGTAGTGTCAGATAAATGTAGTTCAGTAAATTTGACCACGTTTCCCTCTGAAATGTACTGAAGGATAAAGTAGGATGAAATGAAGACTCTGAGGTAAACTGATCTCAGAGCTGCCGGCTCGGCTGCAGACTGTCAGTCTGAATTCTAAAGGTTTGAGTCAGTATTTGTATTTTGTTTGTTACCTTCTTCATGTTGCTGCCCAGTTTGGAATACGGAGGTTTGTTGACTTTGTCCCAGTCCACCGGAACCTTGATCTTCTCGTACAGCTGGAAGATCACCAGGGCGTCATCGATGTCTCTGGAACGTAGAGACACTTTACATCAGGACCTCGTTTCTGCATTATTAATAATTATCAGTGAATCAGGCTGCAGTTTGTTACTGTAGAAACCTCACAGCAACACGTTCACTTCATCACTATCATCCAATATTATCATGTGATTATTAGACAGCAGGTGGCGCCATCTCTCCTCTCAGGAAAAAACAAATTATACTACTGCAGAAGAACCTGTGTGGAACCATCATGGACGTCTTACTGAAGAAACAGCTGATCAGTCATGTGACTTAAATGATCAGAACTTCTCCTCAGAGGAGAGTGAAAACTGTTTTCTGATGAACATTTCTCCTTCAAAATAAAATAAAAATACATTGATGGAAACACAGCGAGGGGGGCGGGGTCACCAGAGCCGAGGGTTAAAGGTCACACTGAGGATGAAGAAGAGCGGTGAGTGTTTGTTCTTACGCGTAAAGGTGGTTCACACGAGGATTCACTCCCAGAGAGTTCATCCAGTTCCTGAAGGTTCTCTCCTCCCTCGTTTCACCTGCAGGAGAACGTCAGGAACAAAACAAACAAATCATGAAGTTACTGTGAGAGTTCAGGAACAAAACAGGAAGTAAAATATGAAAAATAAAAAGCTGTCAGATAAAAGTGTGAAGTGTGGTGGTGTAGTACGCATGCGATTTAAAGGTCCAGTACGCACAATTTAGGGGTAATTATTGACAAAATGTGGCAGGAAATTAAATATAACATTCAGAAGAACGATTCATTGATTATTAAATTAAATGGCAACTTTCAGAATCAGTTTGAGTAATTTTTAAAGAAGAAAAGTCTAAATTCTCTGAAATGTGAATATCTTCTGGTTTCTTTACTCTGACAGGAAACTGAAGATCTTTGAGTTGTGGACAAAACGAGACATTTGAGGACGTCATTTTCTGTCTGATCGATCAGTCTTGAATATAATGGACTGATTGATCGGCAGTAAATTATTTGCAGCCCTGACATACACTCGTTAAATACTTTAGGAAAATGATATCGAACATTTGAGACGACTGAATTATCAGATTTATTTATTGACCCAAATAAAGTCTCCTGTGACCCACCTGTGGGTCCCGAACCAGAGTTTGGGAATGACGGGGGAGAGCACTCAGAGCGAGACGCCACTAAATTCTACGCACTGGTCCTTTAAGTCAATATAAAATACATAAATAAATAAACCTGCCAATGAAAAGTAAAAACCTATTTATTGATTTACTGAACTTTATTGACTCATTTATAGATTTAAATGGACACTTATTTATATATTTGTTGCCTCATGTATATTTATTTATTTCATATTGACTTGAAACTACACAAGTAGAGTATGTTTTGAGTAAAAGTACTCAGTTACTCCCCCCCTGTCCTGTGAGTACAAACCTTCGATGGAGCTCCAGTCGATGTCCTGGTTCTCTGGTTTCTTCAGAGCTGGATATTTGTTGAACAGGTTGGCGACGAAGGCCAGGTTCAGTTTGGGGTTTCCTCTGACCACGTCCGCCGGCATCACGAACTGTCTGCAGCCGAGCCGGTCGGCCTGATCCAGCATGCACTCCGCTCGCTTCAGGTCCTCCTTCTCCTGCAGGGAGACGCACCGGGACGAGGACGAACACGTCAAAACATGTCAACCGATGGACTCAACTTATTTAACTTCACTTATTTTTGTTTCTTTAAATGTTTGATTTGATTTGACAGGTTCAAACACTTTGTGCTGCATGAATAAAACTTATTTTATAAAAATACAGTTTCTCCTTCTATGCAAACAACTTTTATTGAGTTCATAAAACTTTTTAAGAAATCCTAAAAATGAAAATAATCATTAGTTGCAGCCTTACAAAGACGTTTTCAGTCTGTGGAATCCGACGTGTCCGTCAGCTCGTCATTATTTTACAAACAAAAACTGGGTTTTATCAGATATTATATATACATACATATATAACCTCCTGAGATTTAAAAAATGCTGCGGACCAAACTGCAATTTCAATAAAATTTTGACTAATTGTTCAGATTTACAAATCTGTTTTGATGAGTGATTATCGTGTCGGTGAAACATCAGATCAGGTTGAAAATCATTCAAACATTCTTGAAGGAATATATTCAAATTCAAACATATTCCTCATCATTAAACTTTTAAACTGAAGTATTTCTATAATATAATCACCAAACATTTAGAAAATGATTCATAAAAAACACAATATTGTGTATTTTCATAAACAATAAATTGCTGCTTTCAGCATTTTGTTGTTTTTCTTTGTTTTATTTATTATTTAACTCATTTATTGTAGTTATTGTTGTATTATCATTAATCTCACCCTGATCCCTGACATGTCGACAGCGATGGGGGGGATCCCCTCCTCGTCTCCTTTAGGTGCCACCTGGTTCAGCAGGTTGTAGTACGCCTTCGAGTCCTGAAACACACACAGAGTTTGAGAACGTGGTCACATGATGAAAACATTTGTTTAGCAGATCAGTTCAGATTCTGGCTCCAATAACTGGAGACACGAGCTGCTACAATTTAAGATTTGAACATATTTTACTAAAGTTTGTGTAAAGTTTTGTTGCTGTAGAAATTTTCTGCACACATAAAAAAAATTACACACACAGAATATTTCTACATTATTATTAATATTATTTATTGATCCAGTTCACAAAGGCCACCTTATTATTTCTACAGCAGCAAAACTTAATTACACATTCACAAACTTGTATATGTGCATGAAGGTTTTTTTGCACTTGCACACAAAAAGTGATACACAACTGCAGACGGTGAAATGATTTCTGATCATCGTTTTACAGGCTCTAAATCTTTATGAGCCTCATTTGTCTCCGTATCTTTTCTGCTCTTGTTGTAAACTTGCTGTTCTTCAGGGAGGAAACAAGTTCTGTTATTTCATCATGTTTTAGAATCAGGTTCTGTTATTTCAACATGTTTTAGAACCAGGTTCATTCCTCCTTCACGTCTTTAACTTTCATGTTGGTGTTTATTATCAAAGGAAACTCTTTTATCCCCCAACACTTTCTCACAGGAAGTCAGAGAGTCATGTCCCCCTGGATTATTTAGATTACAAAAGTAAAGCTGGACATACATGACAGAATATGGACACCGGGTGTAAATTTTATTGATAACCTGTAAAGATGAGGTGCTGCACACAGTCAGTGTTTGAATGTAGAAGTGACTTCATGTGTAGTTTGTGAAGTCCGTCTATTATCTGAGGAATCTTTCCTTTTCTTTTAAAGTTGTAATATTTATTCAGAATTTCTTTATATTTGTATCTGTAGTCTTTAAGTGTATCTGACACACAGTCGGTCTGGGAGACGACTCGTCCTCTCACTGACCCGGACACACGTCACAGTTTTGTGAATCCAGTGTTTTTCTGCTGTGCTGGATTTTGTTTCCTGCAGCGTCTTAAAGCAGCATAAAATAAAAGAGGAGGATCTGTGCTCACCTTGATGTCGGAGCTGAAGTTGTTGACTTTGGGGCAGCCCGCCTCCTCCAGGTGATAGTTGGCCCATCGAAGCAGCAGCTCTTCAGGGGAAAGTTTCATCAGATCCTCCAGAGACTCTCCATCACGCAGCAGAGCCACCAGAGCTGCACACACACACACACACACACACACATTTACAAACATTAATGAAACTACAGTTCCACATTTTGGGAAATACATTACATGCATCGTCTGTCTGTAGAAAGTTCAGCTCTGATCGTCGGTGAGTCGGTGCAGGTCGGTTCACACACCTTCGTTCTTGCTGAGCTCGATGTCGGCGAACAGTCCGATCTTGATGACCTGCCACAGCAGACCGAGCACCAGGTGCTGCCTGCCTTCTTTCAGGTCCTCAGCTCCGATGTTGACCACGTGACAGCCGATGGCCGACGCCGAGTTCAGAGCGAGGTTCAGGTTCTCCTGTCGGACAGAAGGACACGACGCAGGATGTAGACGGAGCAGGTGACACATGCACACACACACGTGATCAGACTGCTGTGACTCACCTGGATGGTGAACGGCGTCAGCTTCTTCTTGTTGATGGTTCTCTCGTCGATGGTGTCGGCGACGGACAGGTTGATCATCTTACTGACAAGTGACCACATTTTAACAGAGTTTATTGAATAAAATGAAACATAAAACTGCCTTAAATGTTTAGTGTGAGAAGTTCAGATTGGTTCCACACTTTCATCTGTGCACTGAAATTACAGCCAGTTAGCTTAGCTTAGCATAAAGACTGGAAACAGGGGCGACAGTTAGCCTCACAGCTCTGTGCAACAAAATCCACCAACCAGCAGCTTTAAAGCTCGTTTTGTTTCATCTGAACTATTTGTGGTTTTAGGAGGAGTTTTTGTGCTGGACTGTTTCTTGGCCAGGTGCAGAGACTTCCTGGACTCTCTGCCGGTTGCCTGGCAACCTCCATGTAACCATGAGACTCCAAATTGTTTTTGTTTGTTTTTTTTAATTCTTCTTTTTTTGTACAGATCAAACTAACATAACAGCTTCACAGCTGCTGGTGAGTGGCTAACTGTTTCCCTCTGTTTTCAGTCTTTATGCTAAGCTAAGCTAACTAGCCACTGGTTGTAGCTTCATATTTATCTTTTAATGGGGAACAAATCTGTTGGTATTATTTAGCATCGACTAAACATTATTTTCATAGCATCATAGATTGATGCATTGATTATTTTCTTGATTAATCAATACGTTATTTATTAAAGATGATTTTAAAAAGTCCCAGATGACAAAGTTATTCAGTAAAAGAAAATATTCACATTTCAGAAGCTGAAATCAGTAAATTTAACTTTTGTTCTAATAACTGGATGAAGTCAGTTTGCTTGTTCTCCAGGCGAGCGTACCAGAGAACGATCCCGTCTCCCATCGCCGTGAACAGGTCGTTGTTGTTTGGGTCCATGGGCAGAACATGTTTACAGTCCGGGTCTTTCTCCAGAGCTTTATTGATCCAGTTCACAAAGGCCACCTTCTCCTCCTCTGCACAGGGAAGAAAACAGATCACAGATCAGATCAGAAACAAAAAACAGCTGAGATCAGATTTCCTCATAATTCTGATAATATTCCATCAAATAATGAAAATGCTCCTCCTGAGATCCTGATTATTCATTTTCATATAAATAAAACCAATAATTAAAATAACCCACATACGTACATTAATATAAATATAAAGATTAAAACACAGAAACACATGATAACATCACATCTTCTTCACAGCTGTTCTGTTCCTGTGCAGGAATCCACCATCAAACGTCCCCTCTGTCCCGGACCGTGGACACACCTGAGTAGGAGTGCTGGGTTCCGGACTGTTCGGAGGTTCCGGCCACGTTACAGATTCCTTCCTTCTTGTTGATCGCCTTCCTGAACGTCTTCGCCACCTCGCTGCTCTTCAGGCCGTGGACGATCTGAACAGCAGACAGTTTCAGAAAGTGAAGAGGTTTGACTCAAACACTGACAGCAGACGATTTAAAAGTGTTGATCTACTGTCCAACCAGCAGGTGAGTTTAAAAATCATCTGATTCAATCTGACCTGAGTGAACTCGTCGAAGGTGAGCTGGTCGCTGGTCTTGGTCAGCTCCTGGACGATCTCTCTGACTTTGTACCCCGGCAGAGCCAAGTTAGACACCCTGAAGAGCTCGGTGAGCTCGTCTTTACTGATGAACCCGTTGTTGTCCACATCTGGAGACAGATGGAGAGGTCAGAGGTCAAACACAGGAAACAGAGACCGAGAGAGAAGAACTAAAACCATTTTCATACAAGAGACCTGAGCATGATGAACTTTATACACTTTTAAACGACTGGAAAGAACTCTGGTTTAAAATTACCTCCAAAAACACAGAATCATAACACATATCAAATAGTTAAACAGTTGAAACTACAAAGGCAGACGGAGAAAAGTGGAGCAGGACCAGCAGAAGTGACGCCTCGTGGATCATTTATTCAGACTGACTGAAGACTTTAGTTTGGTTTTTCTTCCTGAATCAGAAACACGGAGGAAACAACAGCTTCCTGTTCTCTTACCGATCTTAGTGAAAGCTTCTCTGAGGTCCTCCAGCTCCTCTGGAGAGATCTGCGCGGCGGCGGCCATGTTTGGGACCTGAAACTGAAAGAAGAAAAAAAGAAAGACCCTTAAATAAAGAAGGAGAAGCTGCGGGGCTGCGAGCGTCTCTGCAGACGAAAAGGAGGAAGTTCACAGACGACGTCTCCTGATTCTGTCGTGTGATGCAAACACGTCGTACTTGTGCTTTTCCCGCCTCACAGAGACGAGTTTCAGGTTCAGATCTGAGGACATCTGACTGCTGGACGGACGAGGCAGAGGGACTTTAACTCTTTTTTGTTTGGTTAAAACAGTGTGATGAAATAAAGTGATGGATTGAGAGACTGAGGGTTTTTATCTACACTTTGTAATTTGAGGTCCAGAGATTTTTTAGGCCTAAAACTTCCACATTAGTGCCCAAAATCAATAATAAGTTTGAATTTAACAACGATGCTTCTGTTGACCTGTTTTTAAAAGTTCTTCTCTCTGGAGGAAATAACAGCAGCTGAGGAAGAGTGAAGTAATTCTCAGAAGTACGAGGTCACATGACACAACGTTTTATTTCAGTGTGATGATTCACTCAGTGTGTGTTTGTGCGCTCGCAGAGCCTTTTTTGGCAGAATGAAACATGAACACACACCTCAGTAACGAGGAGGAGGAAGACGTTACGCTGAAGAAGACTTCCTGCAGCGCGCCGACAAGCGAGGCCTGATGGTGACACGATGTGTCAGATCACAGACACGTTCTGAAACCTCGTCTGTCTCGTTTAAACGGGAGGAAAAGAGCAGATTCAAATATTCAATATGATTCCTCATAAATACCAAAACCACAGGCTGCAACTAAACATGATTTTTATTCTTATTTATTTTCTTGAATAACTGATCAGTTGTTTGGTTCATAAAATCTCAGGAAATGTTTCTCAAAGTCCAGGATGACGTCTTCAAATGTCTCGTTTTGTCCACAACTCAAAGATCTTCAGTTTTAATTCAACAATGAATCGATTAATTCATCCTGTCAGAATCTTGATGTACGCGGTGGATTCAACATGACCCCCAGAGAGTCATGTGACAAATTAAAAGACTGTGATTGGTTCTTTCGGGGCTCCGCCTCTTTTTTAAAGAATTGCACCACAATTGAGGATTTTATCCTGAACGTGACGTCGTTCACTGCTGAGAGAGAAAACGTCGCTCACATCGTCAGCTGATTTTAAAAAGCGTGACTGCAGCAGAGACAGAGGACGAGAACGTGGACAGACGGGACATAAAAACTGAATCAAGTCCACTGCAGACTGGAGTCTGTTAACGGTGAGAAACACACGCGACAGGTACACGTCACACAATAATCTCCAAACAACTGTTTCCATGGAAACACATTTCTGACAGTATGATGGAAAAAAGATCCTGTAAGACATTATGATGAGAAACTTTGTCCAAGTAATGAGTTAGAATCTTTATTGATGACTCATGTATTCAATCATTATTTTGAGGTATTTTCAGACAGGGACGGATAAGACAAATAATAGAACAGCTAGAACAAGTTCAGGAAATGACATCACTTTGCTGTAAAGCAGCCCTTAAAACCAGGAAATGACACTTGTGTCATATCACAATATCCAAAATCTATCACCACATCTATAAAATCAATATTCTGCACATCAACAAAAACACTGATGAACATGATCTAAACCTGCACAGAGTTCAGTAATATTATTATTATCAAAACTGTGAAATGGCCGCGTGTAAAATATCAAAAGCACAGAAGCTGCAGAGTGAAACTCGTCAGAATAATAAAGAGCTGCAACTTTTATCTGGTGCAGATTCTGACAAACAAGAGTCGACCTCAACAGTGACAACTGCCACCTGCAAACACAACGACTGCCACCTGCAAACACAACGACGTCTGTTTCCACACAGCAGATACGACAACGTGTCAACTTCTGCACAAGAAGATGATGCAGGAGGAGGAGGAGGAGGAGGAGGAAGAGGTGGTGGAGGAGGAGGAGGAGGAGGAGGAGGGTTATCAGAAGTGGACTGTTTCCTGTTTGTTCTTCACTCAGCCTTCAAACTAGTCATGAAGCTCAAATGTTACCTTGTCAGTTAAAAAAAAACATGTTTTTACATGTTTGAACTTATTTTTCAACTAGTGATCAATCTGGCAATAATTTGTCCACTAATCAATCAGATGTTTGGTCCATAAAATGTCAGAAAATGGTGAAAAATACTCAGTAAATGAGCCCAGAGGAGTCGTGATGAATATTCTGCTCCGTCTCTGCAGCAGAAGTGAAACTCTGCAGCTAAAATGAGTTTTTTTTTTTAAACATCCACTTTTCATCGCCGCTGTCGAGCGAAACGTCGTGAAATGACTCAAAGCAGGAAGTCGCTGAGCTCATGTTTCCAAAAGGACACTAATTATTATGCAAAATGCACTTTTTAAAAAAAAACAAAAATATGCACCTCAGTCGTCCCTAAAATATGAGAAAGTGAAGCTTCTCTCTTTTTGTCTGGACACTGAAGAAAAATAACATGAGCAGAACATGTTTCATCATATACACATACATACACGTATCCACCTGTGATGTTATCAGCTGTCAGATATTCACTCCTATCAGATCATTTTCACCATTTATTGATATTATAGATATTTTCCTGTTATTGATTTGGTTTGATTGTATAAAGCAGCATCCTGCAGGTGAAAACATTGTTTGATTTTGCTTCAACAACGTCAACAATTCTTTCAGACTGGTGGAAAGAAAATGTTCAAATGTGTAACGAGGAGTTTATTTGACTTCACTGTCTCTGTTTGTGCAGATTTCTCCTGAACGCACCATCAGTGGGCTTCAAATATTGAAATATTTAAACACTAAATTAAACTTGTCATACAAAAAAATGGGGATTTTGATTTCTAGAATTAAAACCTGCTCACCTGTTCATCTGTTTTTACATTTTCATTTATCATTAAAAAAGTTGAGAAAACTCAAAAATGTCAAGGCAACACCCAGAAACAGATTTTTGAGTTTTGAGCCCAACTCAAAGTTTTAAGTTTTGAAAAAGTTTTACTGATCTTCTGTTGATAAAATCTTTATCTCATGTAAATATTAGAGGTCAGAAAAACTACTTTTTAAAAGTTTATTTCAAAACTTAAGAGTTTGAGTGTAAAGTGATTCTTACATTTGATAAATTATAAAAATATGTAGCCTACACACAAGATTTTTTTTTTAAAAACTTGTAATATTTCGTCAGCTAGAATGT
This sequence comes from Lutjanus campechanus, assembly GCA_027495735.1. NCBI lineage: Eukaryota > Metazoa > Chordata > Actinopteri > Lutjaniformes > Lutjanidae > Lutjanus > Lutjanus campechanus. Next base: position 11,646 of record JAJHUR010116499.1, on the reverse strand, counting down.
GACTCGTGTCTTTTCCTCTAAAGTTGGACGGTGACTCGGCGGCGGCTTTGCAGACTCCTGCTCTGTTCTGAAGCTCTTTACAGCCTGATTTATAGAATACTTTATATTTAAAATCATTGAGAAAAGTGATTTTTTTTTGGGCTGTTGCCAGTATTCTCTGATTTATGGAGTGATTGGTTGTGTTTGGTTGTGATTGGCTGGTGTTGATTGGTCAGGTTTAGGCTTGAGGAGAAATCGGTCGGTGTTGGGATAAAAATAAAAAGCCCTGCCTTATTTGCATTTCTCTAAACCAATCATGTTTGTCCTGGGCGGAGCTAAGCACGTGCAGGGGCGGGATCTGGGATAAGAAAAGCTAACAGCTGCTAGCTCGTTAACATTTGTACTGTCAGCGACTCAGATGCTAATTTGCAGTTTTTGTTGATTCCTCGAGGATTTGAAAACGTAGACAGCAGCTGTTGACTGAAATCAAGCAGCCAATGGCAGGCTTGTACCTGCAGTGTGCAACAGGTGAGAAGATGAAGGTGGGCCAATCAGAGGCAGCGCACAGCAGGTCATGACTTTTACCCTCCTGGGGTAAAAACTGTGAACTGCAGCCCTGTGAAACAGTCTTAGCTCACTGACTAATAACCTGATCTCCTCCCTCTCTGTGGTTCCAGCGGAGCCTCGAGGTTTCCGCCTGTTAAAAGAACGTTTTTTCTCACCGCAGTGACTTTATAAAAAGTTCTGCTCTGACTGAAAAGTCCCTGAGAAAACTTTGTCACAATCTGTCGCTATGCAAATAAAATTTAAATGAATAAATGTCTTTTCCAGATCAAACGTCACATTTGTGTCCTTTTATCGTGACCACACCTCCGAACACACCTGTGCAACAATCCTGCAGATTAATCAGCGTCTCTAAACCTCAAAAACTGTGAAATAAAGATTTTCTGTTCTCAGAAACCTGAGATCTTTGACGTCAACGCATGAAAAATGGAGCAGAAACAAAAGTGTTGGAGTTTTATGAAGTCAGAGTGAGACTGACTGATCATCACATGTTTCTGACGCTATGAATCAATACATGAGTGTGTGTGTGTGTGTGTGTGTGTGCGTGCGTGTGTGTGTGTGTGTGTGTGTGCGTGTGTGTGTGCGTGCCCACAGAATGAGATGAACAAAAGACGGAACAGGACAAAAAAAGACAAAAAGATACAATGAGTTCTAAAAAAAAGACATAAAAAGACAAAATAGACATAAGCAGACGTTACGAGACATTATGAGATGTAACAAGACATAAAAAAATGTGACACGATTTAAAAGACAAAACAAGACAAGACAAAAAAAAAGTAAAACATGGTGGAGAAGAGTTGAGGCTCAGTTGTCTTTGGACAGAGACAGTCAGTAAAATGTCCTGAGGACGACATTTTACTCTGATACTCTGAGGACATTTCAGATCCTGAACTTTTTCACTTTTACTGCAGTAAAGACGTTGAATCAGAACTTTTACTTTTACTCGAGTATCTGTCCTTGTACTGCAGTAAAGACTGAGAGGACGTGTGTCTCCTCTGATGAAACTGTCCTGATGTCTCTGCTCGCTGCCTCGGAGGGATTTTTTCTGCAGTTGAAGTGAAGCCGACCACAAACTTCCTTTTCAGCTCGCTGCAGAGGTTTAACTTCTGCTTCCCCTGCAGGCGTCTGTGCCTCAAACTGCTCACATGTCTTTAAATCAACCACTTTTAAAATCATTTAATAAAAACATGCACAAAGTTAAACAACGTTAATGAAGACTTTTAGTTTTTGTTGTTGCTTTTCTTCATGATTTGTGAACACTGAGGTCACAGTTGGCCTGAAGAGACGACAAGTTGAGTTTTGAATTATGAAAATTAAGACCTGATTCTATTTGAAAAGTTTGGTTTTCTAGTTTGTATTTTATTCATATATCGATATTTTTATTTACTTGCTTTGCATTTATTTTATTTGAATTCACTGGCACGTTTTTCTGTCTCACAGGAGGCTCAAACAGACGCAGCTTTTCTTCTAACTCTTTGACTTTTTACACTGTTTGCATTGATATGATTCAATAAAAACAGAATTCAAAAGAAAAGAACAAAGAATAAAAGCAGCAACATGAGACACAGACAGTCACACACTCGGTCTTCCCCTTTCTGTCTCATACAAGCACACAGATTCAGAAAGTCCCCCCAGTGTCTCTCAGGCCTCCGTGATGCCTTCAGGAACACCAAGGTGGCTCAGAAGTCACCTGATGTGATGTGTAGTTACCTGAGAGGTGAGGCGAGGAGCGTGGAGGAGGAGGAGGAGGAGGATTCGTCCGTCCGTGTGGCTGCTGAGCTGCTCTCTGCTCACTGACGGCTCAGGGCGACGACGACGACGCAGCTATTCAAATCTACGAGGAAGGAAGTGACACGCAACATTTCAGAAACAGGAATGAAAGCCGCTTTTGTCTTTATATGGCAATGTCAAGGTGACCCCCCGCGGCCCGTCTGAGGAGACGGCAGGGACACGTTGGACAGGTTCAGAGAGCCGTCAGGACAGGACGGGGTTCAGGTGTCACAGGACAGAAATGTGACGGAGACGTCGAGTCAAAGAGTTGATTTATTTATTCTGTGGTTGATTTTTTTCTGCTGGTTGTCAGTGAGGAAGCTGCTTCTTCCTGTGGCCTTTAACTGGAGACAGATAAGCAGCCAGAGAGACAGACAGGTGTCCACAAAAGACAGACAGGTAGTTTGACACGCCAGCTAAAGGTAGAGACAGATAATGTTGTAATATCGAGGAGTTATATGGAGATAATTGGTCAAAACTGCTGATATTTCATTTAGCCTCAGCCAGTCTGACATGTTACCTTTGAGGGAAACTATTTTATTTATTTATTTATTTGGAGACCAAAGAAGCAGCTTCTCTTCCTGCAAAAACTATAATTAACAACAAAATCAACATCAATAAATCTCCCAAATGTTCTCGTGTTCTTTCATTCAGCTCAGAGTGATAATGGAAGTGAGTGAGAAAGTTTCTCATGAATGATTATTGGTCCTGTTTGAAAGAAAAGCTGCTCTTCTGTGGATTTAAACTCTTTTTAAAAATGCTTCCATGATTTGATTGGTCAGGACAGAACATTTCGCTGCTTTGTTTTAGTTTTTGAGACAGGAAGTGAGAAACAGTCTCTTGATGTCTGACGTTAAAGTTGTGTCTGTCACTACTATAAGACAACTGATCATTCAGGACATTTGTTGTCTTAAACAGTGAAATATTTCTTATAAAACTGAGAACTGAGCGTCCTGTCTGTTGCAGGTCACAGTGAGCTGTGCAGCTCCATTCTGTCGTTTTATTGACCAAAGTGGTGGACATTGGATTTTAATTTTGGATTCTTGTCTTGAAGAGTTAAAAACATTAGTTCTGACTCATCTGGATCAGAGACGCTGGAGCGCCGTCAGAGGTTTAATCTCCTCCTTATTTTGTCATAATTAATAAAGCTGTAAAACCTCGAATCAGGTGATTTTAGTGAATAAAAATCATCTTCAACGTGTCCATGTGTTTAAAAAGTCTCACTGAAGTTTGTTTCTGCAGCAGAGACGGAACACAGAACCTCACAAGGTCTCCACAACACTTCTACTTTTATCTTTTATTTACACATCATCCACAGAACATCTACAGAACATCTACAGAACATCCACAGGACATCTACAGGACATCTACAGGACATCTACAGGACATCCACGGAACATCTACAGAACATCCACAGAACATCCACAGGACATCTGAACATCCACAGAACATCTACAGGACATCTACAGGACATCTACAGGACATCCACGGAACATCTACAGGACATCCACAGAACATCTACAGAACATCTACAGGACATCTACAGGACATCCACAGAACATCTACAGAACATCCACAGAACATCTACAGAACATCCACAGGACATCTACAGAACATCCACAGGACATCCACAGGACATCTACAGGACATCTACTGAACATCTGAACATCCACAGAACATCCACAGAACATCTACAGAACATCTACAGAACATCTACAGGACATCCACAGAACATCCACAGAACATCCACAGAACATCTACAGAACATCCACAGAACATCTACAGGACATCTACAGAACATCTACAGGACATCCACAGAACATCCACAGAACATCTACAGAACATCTACAGAACATCTACAGGACATCCACAGAACATCTACAGGACATCCACAGAACATCTACAGAACATCTACAGAACATCTACAGAACATC
>JAJHUR010116498.1:0-16559 GCA_027495735.1 Lutjanus campechanus | reverse complement strand
TTCAAACTCAATGACCCACCAGGTAGCAGTTTGTAATTTTGATTTTCAGAGCTCAGGTAATTTTCCATTAAGTGTTTACATTACTGGCTCTACCCACACTTCAATTTAAAACAGCACGCATGACAGAGGCCCGCTGGTTTGTGTCAACTCGCTGAGACACAAATTTAACTGTGCAGTTTTTCCGCTCGCTGACCGTGACCATGCAAACCTAAACAAATTAAAATCAGTCTTTCAATACCTTCTCCCTGAGAACTTTTAAAAAAGTCAGTCTGTGATGGAAAAACGGAGAGGACTCAAATGTTTTTAAATGATTTTATAATGGTTCTCTTTCTGGCCTTTCTGATAGAGGATTATTAGAATAAGCAGCATATTTGGAAGCGAGCAGTCATTTGTAATTACTGTGGCTCCATACTTCAGCATTTTCAGTTTGAAATAAGAGATCAGAGGTAAAGTGAAAACACGGAGGTTCGAGTTTTAATTTGACTGTGGAGGAATTGCATCTCTTTTTATACATATTAAAGGAGCAATGTGTAACAAATGCATATCCAAAAATGAGCACTGCAGTCCAAATAGTGAGTTGAAGCCATAGACTGATATATTAAATACAGGATCTATGGTTGAAGTGAGTTGTTCCTCTTACACCCTCCTCCTCAGACTCGAGGAAGCTCAGGCAGGCTGCAGAAACACTACCTGCCAGGCTTCATTAACATTTTGCTCAATTTAAGCGTTATAGACACCTACTCCTTCTCAAAGATTATTGATGATTTATTATGACTTATAAACGGACCCTAAGTCGTTCGGCAAACATTCGGCAGTAATTTGAACTCTAATTAACGTGGGACAGAGAATTTAGCATGTTTCTTAAATCTCTGATGACATATCATGGTCATTTTATGATTTATTACAGTAAATATATCACAGATTTCCCCTTAAAAACTGCACGTAGCGGGCTACACACATACTCAGAGAACCGGAGCTGCATCCAGTAACCTATACTGTTTTCCTTCTAAAGCAGATTCCGGTAACCTGAAAACATGGAGGGTGACGTTACGAGCAAAGCATGTCAGTTTCTCTGTTGTCAGCTGCAAGAACTGACTCTGAACTGAGGGCATAGATGATAAAACAGATAAAAATAGAAGAGCAAATGTTAGTGAGAACTGATTTCACCATTGATCTAGTAACTTCAATAACTTAATGCGACAAATTCTTAATCACTTGGGCATTCTTGTCAATTCTACAAATTATATTTATGTCTGATGACATGTCTGACTGTATGACCATTCATTTTCCACCTGTATTGCTTTAGTTCATTTCATAGAGATCACCTGTGACTAGAGGCTGCATTTATCTGTATTAATCAGGTCAGGTTTTGACTTTACACCTGCTGATTTACACCCGGTCTTAGCAAGAGGAAGGCTTCAGCCTCGACGGTGCAACCAGCATAACTATTAGGTTGGACTGGAATGCAGAGTTAAGTCCGACTTAGCTTAAGACCAGGTGTAAGTCCTGTTGGTGCCACTGGCCCCAGAGTAGTAACACTGGATGTGGGGAACTTTGTGGAACTTCATACTGTAACACAACCTCAGCTGGAGCCAATAAACACATCTGTCTTTTAAATATTTTTTTCTTTCTTCAGTTATCTTCTCTTGCATCGCCAATAGAGTGAAAAAAGAGGTAGAATCATGTTTTGAGTGAACTATTCCTTAATGCCGTCATTGTAAAAAAAAAAAACCAAACAAACAAGAAAAAATATACTGTGACAGGAAGTTTAGGTCACCCACCCCTAAAGCAAACACTTTTATCTTCTCTGTTAAAGCTCCGCCATTGTTTATGAGACTTTTTGACTCTTTGAAAAAAAAAGTAATACTCTGACTTTTCCAAGAACTCGGGCTCATAAAGAAACACTTTGTTTTCTTCGGTTGTTTGTTTAGGATCATTTTCCTGCTACCAACATCGGAAGGTCTGTGTATAAAGAGGTCTGGAGTCTTTGCCCAGCATGGATGTAAACATCCTCAAACACCGGAGAAGCTGGGAGTCAGCACTTTAACCTCACACATTGTTTTATTTCAAATCCAATGTGCTGCAGCGCAGAGCCCAAACAACAGAAAATGCCTCAGAAAATGTCCAAATACTATCATGGGCAGATAGGGTATATTATCCTCAGATAAATTGGAAAATTTAATTATTACTATTGTCCAGACGCTGGACTCGCAGTTGATAACATGGTGCCGCAGGGTTTGAGCCAACTATTCAACTACCTGGTGTGGACACTGTGTTTTCTGTAAGTGGCTGCAGACCCACACCCACAGTCAGAGAAACACACCACAGGAGCAGAAGTAAAAATGGTTTGACACATTATCCACCTGAACCTGGACTCTGAGGCTGATAAGCTCTTCGTTAATAAGTCTGTCATTTAAAAACACTTTATTCAAAGAACTAAGAACTTTTCTTTTGTTTCTTGTGTTAAATGATTCGGGCTGTGTTACTCCAACAATGATTCATTTTAAACTATGGTTAAAAGAGGTTAAAAGATCCAATTTAAGTCTGTATTGACACTTCTGTGTAGTTTTTTCTCTAAATCTAGATTATATTTAATTATCTTCCACCAAAACTTTAAACTCCAATTTCAAATGTGATCCGACATTAACTTTAAACTTACAATTGAGGAGGTTTAACTTTTAAAACGGCTGGGATGGATGAGAAAAATAAAGTTGCTCCATGAATTCAGCCGACAAGTTTTCCTAAAAAGAGGGGAAATTAGAGCCTCTCTGCTGAGCCATCTTGAGCTAAACCTTAAACTGGGCTAACTAGCCTAACTTTTTAGCTAGCTCAAAAATAATGTAACGTTTTGTTGAGCAAACAATATAACCTTTGATAAGTTTTTAGCTAACATTCACATTCAAACAATGTCATGTTTTGCTAACTTTTTAGCTAAGATCTCCATATTGATTAACCTCCGTGTAATTTCAGTTTAAATCAATAAACTAGGATTAACTGAACTTGAGATTTAGTTTTTAATTGTGCAACAGAGCTCTGCTTAGTTTTCAATGAATGTTTGTGTTTCCAGCTACTTTAAAATTGAAGATTAATCCATTTTCAGTGTTTTATATCATTTCAAATAAAGTTTTGGGTTTGGATTTTTCACTGTTGGTTGGACAAAACATGCAATTCTAACATGTCACCTTGAGCCCTGGGAAGCCGAGAGGTATTTTTCACAATTTTCTGTCATTTTATTGACGGAACAGTGTTTGGCCTCCATCTGGGCCCCAATAACAATGTATTCTTCAACCGATTGTCAGGAGGAATTGGCTGAAGCTTCCGCGGTAAATGATAGAAACTGCAATTCACATTACGTAGGTGTTTGACTTGTGAATAGAAGAGGAGGACGTATTCTTCCTCCTGCAAAACTCTTAAGTCGTCATTATGGCAACAGAGAGCAAAAGTGCAAGATAACGGCAATATCCTATTAAAAAGGAGACGGATCAAATAAAATAAAAAAATCCTGAATAAAGAATGCACTGAGGAAAAAAAATATTCTGAGGTTTGACACACACACATGCACGGATACACACAGAATTGCACACAGTCTATTTCAATATGCTTTCGGTGAGTAAGGAACACTTGGTGAGCCTCGGAGAGAAAACTACATATTGCAGTTAAAATATGGAAATCACCAGCATTTTTCCCTGGGAGATGACTTGAGAATAACCCACTCAAGAGGGGGGAAAAAAAAAAAAAAAAAAAAAGCTTTGGCCATTTACATTGTTTAACATGCGGCACAAGAGCAGGCGTCAAAGAATAGGCTTGCTAAAGAATACACAAGGCTTTTCATTTCAGTCTGTGTTGGGCATCGCAAAGACATATTGAGAATTCTCAGCCGTCCAGTGTTCTGGAGAAAAGCACCTTTGAGGAACGTCGCACTCTGCATACTGATCACCTTTGGTTAAGGCGTCAACGCACTTAGCTCGGCTCGGGTCTTTTGTTTATCGACAATGCAGTAATTCCTCTCAAGGACGGAGGTTGCGGTCTCAAGATTTTGGGGGGTTGCGGCCGCAGCCTCGGCAGCAACAACGCGGCCCGTTGTGCCCGCCCTGCGGACGGCAGCGCTGACACGGCAGCTGGATGTGGAATCTGTGATGAGGGATCAGCTTCCCTTTTAAGGGCACAAGAACATACAGTGTCCTTTCACTATTCAGACTAAGCTCAGGCTGTGAGGCGACTCCACAATAGACTGCGCCGGCTGAGTCTATCACCTAGAGCTCACGCGCACCACATCAGTCAACAAGCCAATAGTGAGGCTCTATAGCAGCACTGATGAAGGGATTTCCCTGCAATGCCAAAGGGCAAACAAAAGACTCAAGCCAGTGAATAGAGATCCTGCATACTGTACTTTACTTTGCCTCTATCCATCCAAGGCTTTTATCCGGAGATTAAGGGGTTTAGAGAGAGCTGAGGAAGAAATGTAGTCCCCTTCCAGCGACTAGCCAGATCGAGGCTCCTTCTTATATTCAACAGATATTGCATTGTTTGAGAAACAAGCAGCTGCGAGGAAGCTGCAGAAAAAAAAAAAAAATGGGAAGGGGGGGTGGTTGAGTCTTAGAGAGAGATTGGAGACTTTAAACAGAGACAGTACTATCTGAAAGGATGAATGATAAATGGTTAAGCCGTTTCCATGTATATTTGATGTCGCCTTAGACCTAACGGCGCGTGGTGCATGGAGCCTCAGGGCCGGGGAAACTCTGCACCGCCGACTTCTTCCCGCCGCCGACTGCGCTCCCCTACCTGGCTGCTCTCAGCTCGATTTGTTTGCACTCATGTTGCTCCCAGCCTGGGCCTTGGTTAACATTTAATTCTGCCTTGACAGATACAGGCAGGAGACTGTCAAAACGCGGGCCATCAAATAATGAAATGTGAATCAGTCGAGCCACCAGCGGATCGGCTACAGACAGCACACACACCAAATATTGGGCCCCCGGTCTCTTTAATGAGCTCTGAGCTGTCTGACTGAACACAGCCATGTCTCTCACCTCTCCGACACCACTGGAGCCGCGGATTCTGTCTGCCAGGAAGAGCGCTGCAGCAGAAACAAAAAGTTCAATCCTGCTCAAAGTGCTCCTGATACTCGAGGAGGCCTTAAATAAAACATGGAAATGAATCCTGACACGTTGCGGGGAGGTGTTTTCGATCCGAGAGTAACACAAGGTAGGGCTGTTGTACAAGAGGAGTAATGGTGTAGCCGATGCTGCAGTGAGGGCCAACAAGACAATCAATGACGAATTACATGACACCGGGGCTAATGTCCTTGATTAGTCTTGCTATGCGAACAAATGAAGCGAGGCCCTTGACAATCACATGAGAGACAATGCGGCAATAGGAGTTGATGCGTCAGGCGGTTCTGCAGCAGATGAGCTTGAGTCTCATTATATAAGCTCATGGTCAGGAGACACACACATCCTTCAAAGGCGTGTTTGAACCCTGCTGACTGACCTTGCATATTTATCTCAAAAAAAAAAGACGACGCCCAACAATGGAATAATGGAATATGAAAGCTACGGCGGGATTTCTCACGTACAAGTTATTCATTTAATCATGAATGGTGAATTTTAAGAAAGAGAAAAACGATCAGCCGACTGCATTTGATGCAAAAAATCCCCTGATCTCTGAATAATGAGTGCTACCTGTCAATGATGGATGGGGGAAGAGATCTGATCAAGCAAAACCAGCAACTCACTGGTGGACATTTTTCAGTCTGGTGCAACCACATTAGAGCTCCAATTACCGATTACTTTTATTATTGATTAGTGTTTTAAGATAAGAGTTAGTTAGTGTGTTTGCTTGATCAACAGTCCAAAACACAAAGATATTAAATTTTCAGTCACATAAAGCAGAAATTCTCAAACCAGCGAATATCTTGGATTTCTGCTTGATAAATAATCGAAATGATTAATCAGGGCGAGAGCTTTAGGCAGGCCTATGGACCCTTTCAAAGTTTGTAAAACAATGAACAAGCTGCGTGCGCAGTTTGGCAACAGAAGTGCGGCAGACCGCAGCAGCTCGTCACTGAGCGCTGCAAACACGAGCAGTTTTGATCATTTCCTCAGTCCAGTCAACACGTTTAATAGCTTGCAGCCACAGATGCCGCAGATTGCGGGATCCTTTCGTACGTGTACGCAACAACCAGGTGCTGGTAAAACATTTAATTCAACATTTGCAGTTTGATAACTCGTCTGGATCACTTGGGGAGACCACTACCTCTGCTGGTGAAATGCTGTTGGCTTTTCGATGAGGGGGGTCCTGATCAGGATTAATATTCAATTAATTGTGCATCCCTTTTCTCCATTTAAACGATACCTGCATTTGATCCTTTTCTGTGGCCAGATCTAGAAAAAACCTTCTAGATTTCTTGAAAGAAAACACATTATTTGTTTGGCTTTGCTTGCAGCTAATCACCACGTGTTCTTCGATGTAACACGACATGTGACTGGCCGTCTACCGTAGCAGCTACGACCATAGAGTCTCTGTTGTGGTGAAGTCAAGCCTGGTCTATTTGACAGTTGGCAGTTTAGCATGCCGAGACGCCACAAAAATAAGCTGCATCTACTGGTTATTTTCATGATCATTTAGTCTGTCGATCATTTTCTCAATCAATTAGTTGTCTGGGTCATAAAATGTCATAAAAATGTTGATCAATGTTTCCTAAATCTTGTTTTGTCCATTTAGTGTCACAACGGACTAAAGAAACCAGGAAATATTCACATTTAAGGAGCTGAAATCAGATAATTTGGACATTTTTTACTTAAAACACGGACTCCAAGATTAATCGATGGTCCAGAAAAGTTGGTGATTAATTTTATAGTTGGCAGCTAATCAATTAATTGAATAATTGTTGCAGCTCTACACCAAAACCTTCAATAGTATGGGTATAATACATGCCTGTGGCGCATGATGAAAATAAATGCATAAAATAATGAAGGATTATTTCAGGAATGCTTCCTTTCATATTATGAGTATCAAATAAAGTTAAAAATAAAGATGTCAAAAGAAGTCCTGTGTTGGTATTTTTAAAATAAGACCCACCCCTAACTGCCGGCGATAACGTTTCTGTCGATTGACAAATCGACATTTTCTTCCTATTCTATTCCAAGACTAATATCATCACATTATTGGTATTATTTAAAACTGAGCAGCCTATTTTCTCCCTCTAATAATTAATTAAAATCATATAATTGACAGGCTCACCTCGGGTACTGCGGGTGAAAGAAGAGAGTACATCGAGCCGAGCGGAGAGCAGCAAATTGGTGGGTTTAAATTAAGTGACAATACAAAGTCAAACTAAGCCCTCGAACTGGAGGCATTCTGCGCCGAAGGAAGGGAGACTCGAAGAGATGATTTTAAATCAACTGACCTTTTAAAAGGCATTGCTAATCTAGTCACATGAAACAGCAATTTATGAGGGGGGAAATGTTCATTTACTAGCAATGAGCATCTATCAATCATGGTGACAGAGGTGTACACTGGGGAGAGGAAATGGGAGGAATTAAGGGAGGGAGGAAGACACAGGAGAGAGAGTGTGTGCACTGAACTACGCCCCCTGATAAGGAGGGAGGGAGGTGAGGCGAGGTGGGGGGGGAGGCAGGAGCAGACAGAGACGGAGACCGAGGGAAACGGCTTTAAATAATAACACCCCAGCACTAATGTTTCATAAAAAGCTAAAGCTTGGGCGCACAAACAGTATCAATCACAAGTGGCTGGAGGCCTCATTTATGAGCCAAATGAAATCAAAGTTTGACCTTCCCGCCCTTTGCAAGTTCTACAGGCCTGTTCCAACAAAGCCATTTGTGTTCACCTCCAGCTAATTAGTTGAGTAAAGAACAAATTGTACATGTGATTAATGTGGTGGTCGCAGGGATAGCAAGAGAGTCCAGGCCAAAAGATGCACTCCAGCACCCTCACTATAATGTATGATATTATGCACCCACATACATATGCATCGAGTATAAGAGGCGAACAGGAGATGATGGAAATGGCTCGTGGATGTGTTTCTGAGAGCCCTGTAATTGTATTTTTTACTTGGCAGAGAACGAGACATTGTAAATGCCTAAAAACCACTATCTATTTTCCTTAAGTGGTGGTTGATGACAAGATGAAAAACAGCCAAGGAGTGAAGCGGCACATAGGGAGCGCGTCAGCTGCACTCCTTCACATCTGAAGAGGAGTGCTGAGCACAGGAGAGGAGGGAGAGTGTGAAGCCTCGCTCTCGTGGTCTGTGAAAGGGCTCGAAAACACAACACAACACAACACACATAAAAAAAATTTTTTTAAAAATGACAAACTTTGCGCGGCCCTCGACACAAACTTCCCGCGTCCCCTCGGGATGATCGACATGGTCGAGGATGCTTAGCTTCACTCCCCCCCACCCCCCAATCCTTGTTTTACTGGTTCTTCAGCTCTGGCGAGGCCCCATGCCTGCGCTCTGGGCGAGCACTTCAAACAGCCTAATGTCCTATATGTCGCAGCCAACCGGCTGGTCAGGCCACAGCTCTCTGCCAGCCATCTTGCATACTGTACAGCCAAGGCTAATATTCTACACTGAGGCAAAGCGTGTGAAAGGCTTAAAGTGTGAACATACAGCCGTTCTTGGGAATTGGGACAAATCGTGTCCTCCCAAAAAAAGAAACATTAGAAAATATTAGTGCCAACACTCTAATTCAAAATTTTTGATGAAAATTTATTCTTCAGGGATTTATATATGTATATGAAATATATGTAATTCATGATTTGCTTGCTCTGTGCCTCAAAACACTCTCATCCCAAACAAGAATTCACAACTTCAAACAATTTAAAACTGTGTTAAAATCCTTCAAAATCTAAAACTATCAACACTTGATGATAACATAGGTATCAACATGTACTACTGCAATCATCTTTGCTTTAAAATGTATTTTTTGAAAATGCTGGCTGTTTAAAGTTTCAGTCAACGCCGTCAGATTTTTACAAAAATGTGATTTAATCAGGCATGAAAAGTTTTAGCTATACCCGAAGGACCCCTGCCTCACCACCTGGTTTAAAATAGGCGGTAAAACTGCCCAAGCTCTGGTAAACTTTCTATTTTTTGATAAATAGATTGAATAATGTATAATTGCTATCAGATGTGTATCAGCCACTTTTAAGATTACAGACCGAATTATGTCAGTACTACCGAGCACTAATTCACGGTCCATCGATGCCTGCGAGCGCATTTGGGTGTGAGAGTATCTCAGAGTATAGAGAAAAGTTTGATAAGTTCTTGTTGATAACTGGGCTGTTTCACTGTGAAAACTTTCTTAGTTGGCCTAAAATTTTTCCTAGCGTTAGCCAACACTCCACCACCGGCTGTGTCTGAAACTCTGTACCAACATCACACTGCACATGTACTCTACAACAGTGTGTAGGATTTGTTATGTTTGAAATCATAGTATGAAACCAAGGTTAGTGAATTGCAGACGGTCAAGGGTGAAATATTACGGTATGAAGCACAGCTAATAACGACAACAACACAAGCGGAGGAATGTCATGTTTCCTTGGTGGCATATGCTGTGTTTAAATGGGGTCACGGTTACCGTGTTTACAAGATGAGACCCCCTCATGTTGTGTTCACAACATCGTGAACTGGAAATTTTCTCTTAGCTCTGAGTTCACAATGTTCTATTCACGACCTCTGTTTCCTTATTACGAGTTCCACTTGAACACAGCAACGTACAGCAGTGACAAACTGACAGGCTGCAGGTTGTAGAGACGCGTTTGAGAGTGGAGATGGAGGGATTTCGCTCTAAATAAATAACAAAATATTCTAAATAAATAATAATGTTGTAATTTGTTACAGAGATAGTTAAGTACTGAAAAAAGGTGTGGTACCGGCATAGTTGTCGTATTGGTTCATAAGTGAAATGGTACCCAACCCAAGTTTAAACCACAACAAACAACTCTGCAGCCCTTCAAGATGAAAGCAAAATAAGAATTAGGGTTAAAAATGTGTGTTTTAGCATTAAGAGAACTCTTTGCAACTTTAAGAAACAAAATGGCTACTCACTCACGGGAAGTCAGACACAGAAAAGTCAGGGAGAATCCGGTTAATTTTCAAAATAAAAGACAGAAAATACAGACAGAAAATAAGCAATTTAACCACCTAGCCTGCTTATCCATGGTAGAAGCACAAAGAGTAAGGAAAGAGGACCTAATCAACAAAATCTGAGCAAGTAAACATAATCACGCTTCTGAAACGCTGCCGTGCAGAGGACGGATCAGGACCGTGGCGCAGACGTGCCGTGCCTGGTGGAATCAATCGGTAACATTTTCTCAACTCTGTAAAACGTCAACTGCGACAGATGGAAAATCTGACGGAGCTGACGTCAATATTTAATTAGAAATTTAATCGTTAGGAGGTTGGGCTGTTCCAAGGTTTAATAGCGAAGAGTTTGATCTTTTAAAATATATTTTTCCAACATATTTGAAGAGTAAAAATCTGAACCCACTCGAAATCTAGTCTTAAGAATGAGTGCATGTGTGTGTGCGTGTGTGTGTGTGTGTGTGTGAGAAGGGGTTCATGTTGCCAGACAACTCACATTTTTCGAGCGCATCCATCGCAGCTCCCATTTCCGCCTGTTGGATGCTAGATTAGAAATATTTTAAAAAGAAGACAGAGGGAGAGAGAGAGAGACAGAAAAGGGTCTTTAGCATATTCAGAATGTCCCTTTTTTTGAATTTCTGTCAAAAAAAATAAAAACAGTACGAATATTGAGCGGATTATCAAAAGTGCTTTATATTTGTTTTGAAAGAGCCCTTTTGCCAAACAATCCCAGGTAACACAGTGCACACATTTCAAAAAGGTAAGCCTATTGGCGGCTCTGCGCTGGGCACTGTTTACGCCTGCAATTCACCGTCCCTCCGTAAATATTATGTGCCGTGTGATCACAGCCCAGCAGCGGAGGTGGCTGGGAGCTTAAGTCATGTAAATACAAAAACAGTAAGCTGTCAAAGATCCTATGGAAGGGACAAACTTATCGCCAGCTTAGAGCAAGAGGGAACGCTTTCAAGTAGGGGGGCCGTGGCGGGGATTTCCACATGTGGCGAGGAAGGGTAGGGGGAGAGAGGGAGGGAGGGAGGGTGTGAAAGATGTTTGATGGATTTAGGTTTCATTTCTCGCAGGCTCAGCTGCAGCTTTATTGTCAACCCCTCCAACCCTGAAAAGGCCTTCGCGCGGAGATTCACTTTCTTTACTTTACAAAAGCGTGAATGTGTGAGAGGACACACAAAGGTGTGCAGTCAAACACACACACAGAAACACAAACACAACATCCCTGGCACACCTGAACGCAGCACTGGATGCTGTGTCTCCTACACTCTGAGAAATAAGGGTTCCAAAGGGGTTCTTTCTGAAAGGCTGAGGTTCTACCCAGAACCACTTGCTTCTGAAGAACCCTTTTAATGAAGAAAGAGTTCATCAAGTTCTTCAAGGATTGTTGAACTCTTTCAACAAGTTTTCTATGTAGAACCCTCTAAGTAGGTTCTAAATAAAATCCCTGGAATATGAAAAGGTTCTTGGCAAAACCCCCTGGGTGGGTTCCTGTTAGCAGCCTTAGAAGGGAGAAAGGTTCTGGACAGAATCCCCAGAGAGAGTTCTTGGTGGAAGCACTGCACCATAGAGAGGAACCTCTCATATAGGGTTCTAGATAAAACCCTTGGAATATAAAAAGGCTTGCAGTAGATCCCCCTGGATTAGTTCTAGATATAATCATTGGAATAAAAAAGTTTTTTTGGCAAAACACCCTAGATGGGTTCTAGATAAAACGCTTGCAATGTAACAGGGTTCTCTTGATAAAATCCCTGGAATATAAAAAGGGTAGAAAGGTTCTGGATAGAACCCCCAAGGAGAGTTCTTGGTGGAAGCACTGTACCATAGGAAGGTTCTACTTTAGAATCCCCTCATAAGGGATTCTAAATAAACCCTTGGGGGGAAAAGGGGGGTTAGGAGTAGAACGCCCCGAATGAGTTCTCGATAAAACCCTTGGAATAAGAAAGGCTTTATGGCACAACCCCCCTGGGTGGGTTCTTGCTAGGACCCTTAGAAGGTGGAAAGGGGTTGGAAAGAACCCCCAGATAGAGTTCTGGGTGGGACCACTGTGCCATAGAAGGGTTCTCCTTTAGAACATCTCATAGAGGCTTCTAGATATAACCCCTGGAATATAGAAGGGTTTTTAACAGAACTCCCTGGGTGGGTTCTTATTAGCACCCTTAAAAGGTGGAACTGCTCTGGACAGAACCCCACCACAGAAGGGCTCTCCTTTAGAACCTCTCACGAAGAACTCTCTGAAAGGCTTAAAAGCAGAACCTTTATAAAAGGTTCCACCAAAAGACTTCTCCTTTAGGGACAAGCCAAAGAACCCATTCTGGTTCTCGTCTGCACTTTCACTTGTAAGAGCGTGGTCGCAGACTCTTCTCCTGCACAAAGTGATATTTCCATAACACAATTTATGTCAAATCAATAATGAATCGATTTATTTTCATTCTGCATAATGTCTCTCCCGATAGAATAGGCCAACAAGAGCTTAATTGCTATAATAAACACCATCAATAAAGCACAGCCATTATTCTCGAGCCCATTAGCGGTGCATTGAGAAGTGGAGCGCCCTGTCCTGCTGTGTCTTATTGTATTGCGCCGTCTTACTCACCTTGGGCCTTTGCCACAGCCGATTCGCTCCCCTTTGAAATACACGGCGACGGTGTAGGTGCGGGCGTGTGAGGGCCCCACTGTCTGCAGGGTCCTGCAAATTCAAACACAGAAATAAGGGATGAGAGGAGGGATGGGGGAGGTGGTGTTGAGAAATAATAATAATAGTACCCACAAGAAAGGCACAAGGACACTCGGGGACATTGTCCTTCAGAGAAATAAGAAAAAGGGAGGTAAAAAAAAAAAGTTTTCAATTGGAACAAATATAATTCATCTCAAGCGGCGGGTTGAGAGGAGGGGAATAGCGCTTTGATTCAGTGGTGTGCTTTGAGAGCGCGCTGAAGCCATCTGAGGGACGTATAAACAACTTTTAAAGCCTCCCCAACTCCCCACACCCATCATCTTCAGATACCAAGATCTGTGTTTGGTTTTAAAAAAAAAATAAAAAAATAAAAAAATGACATGTTGGGAAAAGAATTGAAATAAAAGAATGACAATAGTCTTTGAGGGACCCACGAGTCTTTGGTGCGCTAGAAGGGTAAACAATGAAAAATCTAAAGAGGGACCAAGAAATCTAGGAGAGGAGTGACAAGAGAATATCACTCAACTAAATTACAGATGTACCTCATTTAAAAAGAGAAAAAGGCAGGCTGTCAGTTTTGCTAAATTTCTGCAGGGATATATGTCACTTATTCTTGACAACTGGGACTGTACTTTGAGGGGGTTTTGATTTTTATTCCTTAATTATGCTGGAAAATATATTTCAAAAGGTCAAACTTGTAGCTATTAAATCTTGCAACGTGCCAACCTCCTACTGATTAAATTTTTTATGAAATGTAGACGTCAACTCCGTCAGATGGACAATCTGACCGAGTTGACTTCTTACTTCTTATTTAGCTTTGATTTAGAAGGGCTACAGAGTCGACATGTTATGGTCGAGACACATCTGATAGCAATATTAGTGAACGAATTTGACAAAAAGCAGAAAGTTTACCAGTGTTTGAGCAGTTTTCCCGCCGTTTTTGAATCCAGGAAGTGAGACAGGGGTCCTTAGCTTAGAGCTAAACCTTTTAATGCCTTATTAAAACCTTATTGTTTTGTAACAATCTGACAGAGTTGACGTCTTATGGAGATGACGAAATGATACTTTATTTTCCACAACATAGTCATAGTGAGTAGACATTTTATTGTGAAAAATTACCCAAAGGTTCTCTTAGCGCTAATCAAAATACAGAGTTTTAAGCCAAAGTTCTTATTTAACTTTGATTTAGAAGGGTTCTGAAGTTGACTTGTTTTGGTTGGGACACATCTGCAATATTATTTGATGAATTTGTGGAAAAATAGAAAGATTTCCAGTGCTTAAGCAGTTTTCCCGCCTTTTTTGAAGCCAGGAAGTGAGACAGGGGTCCTTAGGATGTAGCTAAGCCTTTATATGCCTGATTAAATCATATTTTAATAAAAATCTGATTGACTTGATGGAAATCTGGAATACAACTTTAAAGGGCCAACACTTTTCATAAAAAATAGATTTTAACACAAAGATGATTATAATAGCACATTTTTATACTTATGTTATCAGTAGGTATCGTTAGTTTTAGATTTTGAAGGCTTTCAACCCTTTTTTTAAATTGTTTAGAAAGTTTAGAAATGAAAAAACATTAAAGAGGACCAACGATTTTTTTTATAAATGACATATATTTCACATATGCAAATCCTTAAAGAATACATTTTTGCCAAAAAAATTCAGTTTAATTAAATTAAGTTTTTTGTGGTAGGACATGATTGGTCCCAATTCTCAAGAATGAGTGACGAGAGAATATCACTTAACTAAATTACAGATGTACCTCATTTAAAAAGAAAAAAAGCCAGGCTGCCAGTTCTGCTACATTTCTTAAGGGATGCATGTACAAGACAGCAGACAAAACTTGGGAGATGTTTGAAATGTTAACATTAGCATAAACATCTCAAACTCAAGCTGTGAGTCACCTAAATTATTCACAGACAATTTACTTATTTCAGGAGAGCAATCCATTTTTAATGCAATGTGGTCACTTATGACACTTTATCAATAATTCAGCTCCCTTTCTCACTTACAAATGAAGAGGCACATAGCATGTGTGCAGCAAATAAGACTCTTGCGCGCGACGTTTTAGCCAAATCTCAACAGGGAGAGAGCGTGTCACTTGGAATTATCACGCTGCTAAAATAACACAAAACGAGACAGAATGAAAAGGAAAATCTGCGAGCTGTTGGGAAGTTGTCAACTTCAAGGCTGCACACAGATGGAAGTGTGCGAGGGAGAGGAAGAAACAGCACCGTAGAGGGTCTGTTCGAGCTGCAGCTCTCACTAAAAGCAGCTACTTACTGACTCAGGCCATTCTCTGCACAATGTGGAAGTGTGTATGTGTCTGCTCCCCGGTGTGTCCTGCCCAGACGAGATGTACAGTAAAGTGATGGTGCTGGGGTTGAGGTGTGAATCTGTCATCAGCCAGACACATTCACCAGGGAACCTTTAGCAGGGGGCTTGGTGCATTAACTCCGTTCCTTTTCCCTTTTTCCTCTGTCCTTTCCTGCCCTCGGTCATTTAGGCTCTTTCCATCTGACTCACACTCTTGTTCACGTCCTCTGTTTCTCTACTCTTCACACTTGTAAACAAATTCAGACGGACCCTTACGGATTTGACGCCAACAACTTTTGTATGAGACACTGTAAAATCGTGTATAATTCTGGTTTATCGACCAGCAGGGGTCAGGTCATCTCATGAGGAGGTTAAGGACGTGCTCAAGATTATTGGCTGCCACTTCATCTTTGTCGAACAGGGACAAAGAAGTAGTAATTACCCTCAAGGCTGCAGCAAATGGCTGTGACCAACTTTATATGAGCTTGTGACCATTCTTTTGTGTGCTGAGATGAAAAGTAACTAAGAACAAATACTTAGTTACTGTATTAGTTACTGTAAATGTAGTATTTGAGGGGAATTATTGATTATTTTTATCCTGCATCACTGGTTGCCGCCTTCCCAACAGATTACAACCTAAATAGATGAGACAATAACACGTATCCATCAGCACATATCACGGACGACAGACGTAACAAGATGAAAACGACATAAAAGATGTAACAAGATAAAACAACGTACGAAAACAAAACTATGCAAAGAACGTAACCAGCAGAAAATGACAAAAATAACGTAACAAGACAAAAAAAATGAAAGACGCAACAAGAAGAAAACGTAACAAGATGAAAACAACGTAAAAGACATAACGAGGCAAACGCAATGTAACAAAACAAAACTACATAAAGGATGTAACAAGAAAAAAAAACAACGTAAAAGATGCGACAAGACGAAAACAACGTAGAAGACGTAACAAGACGGAAACAGCAACAGAAGGAGAATCAGCCGTGGAGAAAAGATGAGGTTCATTTAACTTTGCACAGTAACAACGGGTGGAAATGTCCTTCAGGGGGTGAATTTTTACTTTTATAATTAATTAAATTAATTTTTACTTGAATCAGTACTTCTACTTTTACCAGAGTTTTTTTTTTTTTACACGAGTACATGTGTACTTCTGCCACCTCTGCTGAACCGTTGAAATTCAAGTCACCCAGGAGCTCTATTTGTTTCTCGTTCACGTTCTCGTGGGCAATTGAGTTGGAGGGAAGTGTTGATTGTAGTGTCAGAGTTGTGCTGTGTCAAAAATCACCATCCGTCGGGCAGATAGACGGAATAATAAACAGAGGAGTGCTGAAAAGACATTCAAATAAATACACGGCAGAGAGAAAGGGACGAAAAAGGAACTGATTAAATCCCAGTTTGTTGAGTTCATTGTACACTGAACCGCACCGTATCCAA